>ML840665.1:2179-41625 GCA_009831015.1 Picea engelmannii | reverse complement strand
TAAGGTCAAAATGTTTGACTCCCGAACATTTTGTGTGCTAACACCATCAATGAGGGAATGGTGTGGTGTATAATGTCTTCCTAGTAGGCCTTTAGATATTCGTAATACCAAGCGAAGACATCCTTGAATTCTCTTATAAGTGTAGTCATGTTTTCCCTCTCATCAGTCATTGTTCCTTTACCAAATTTGATTAACTTCGGGGATTCCTCGGTTCCAATGTTGTATTTAACAATCTTGTCACCGATTTTGTTGGAAAGATTTCCTTTATACATATCATTTTTATCAAAGAGATTTTCTAAAGAAACAATTCCTTTGGGTAGGGGCCCATCAATGATCTCAATGCTTTTCTTCTCAGCCAACAAGTTTATTTGGGCTTCAAAGAACTCTCCCTCGTTCTGTAGAAAGAAGAGAATTTGAATGTCATTTTCAAAAACTTGCCACTATTCCACGTTGTCAGGTAATGAAGGTTTGAAGTTCACTTCCACCTTGTAGAAGTTGATTTATTTGGAAAGTTGAAAGTTTGAAGAAGAAATAGAAAGATTATCTGCCAAGTGATTTTCTTCCCTAGGGATGGCCTCAATGGAAAAGTTTTCAAACCTTTCTATAGCATCCCAAATAGAATCTCTATACTATTTTAACCTTGGGTTTTTTGCAGAAAACGTCCTATTGACTTGTGAAACAATTAGGTTGGAATCCCCCTTCACATGTAGGTTCTTGATGTTCATATCGATGGCTAGGTTTATGCCCAGGCTAAGTGCTTCATACTCAGCAATGTTATTCATGCATTCAAACTCAAGTTTGTATGAAAAAAGGGTAGTCTTGTTATCTGGCGATCTTAATACTATTCCTACACCTCGAGCCCGTACTTGAGTGTGAACCATCAAAATCCAAACCACGAGATCCTTCTTTTATTTCTTCATCAAGAAAAGGGGAATTCACCAAAATAAACATGTTATCTATTCCTTCTTCTAGAACATGATGGTTTATGTTGACATGAACCATAGTATTTTCAATTTTGGTATTGTCTTGGAGAGATACTTTCTCTTTACCTTTGTTTATTTCAAACTTCGTTTTGTCGATAGGTTCTGCAAAAAATTGTTGAAAGTATTGTGAGAATTTTACTTTAGCCAACTCAATGGCTTGCTTATTTTCTAATTACAAGATCTCATTTGGTGGGCGAGGTTCTTTTTCTAATGTTCCCTCTCTCTCTTATTATAAAATGTTGATCATGAGACAGGATGCCCTTTTAGTTTCTTTCTCTCGTTCCTCTTGTAGGTAATTTTTGACGTCTGGGGGAAGTTCTGGTGAAACAAAATCATCAATATGATTAATCTGAAGATTCTCTTTGGGGTTCTCTTCTTTTATGAGAGAGGTATCTAAGTTTTCTTATATTTCACATGCTCTCTCCTGAGCTTCAAAAAAAGTGGTAGGGTGTTCCCTAATCAGGGTCCCATACAGATCTTCCATAGTTGATATATATAGCTTGAGAATGACATATTTGGGAGGTTTCAACTCCTAGGGAAAACATCTTACGAGGGTGTTAAACCTATCATTTAAATCCCTTATATCTTCCCTTGATTTTCTTTTACATTTGTGGAGTTGATTCCACAAGGATTGGTAATATCTCTTTTTTTCAAATCTTTTGGTGAAGAGTTCTTGAAAGAAATTCCAGTTTGTGATTGTTCTTGGGAAAATATTATCAAACCAATCCTTAGCCTTTCCAACAAAAGTGTAAGAAAAAATTTTCATCATGATATCGTCATGTTGGTCACGGGATTATAAACTGCGTGGGAAAAGATACAAGTGATCCTCCAGTGCAGTAAGATCCTCTCCTAAAAATATGGGTAGTCATTCCTTGAATTCCTTTGGGAGCTTATGAGGGGATCCAGGGATCTTTGTTATGTACAAAGGTTTGTGTGCCTCTTTGTTTTGCAGTCTCCAAGTAATGATTTGCGAGGTGGGTATGGGTGAAGGCGGAGGTGTGAAAATAGCAGGTGAGGATGGAGGGATAGGAGAAGTAGACAAGTAATAACGAGGGACGAGGGATTTTGGGGGACTAGGCCCTTTGGGTGGTACTATACAACCCTTGGAGGGTTTTTTGGACACACATTTAATCTGTGGCATGGTGGAGTCACTAGATTAACTTTAATATGATATTATCAAGGAAAATGGAAAGGGAACGTCCCTTAGGTGGAGTCTCCAGCAAAGCTAAGGGAAAGTATTTGGGATAGCTTACCAAAGTGTCATTAGGGTATGAAGAAGAGACAAAATATTCCCTAGAAACAACACCAAAATGTTATAGTGAAAGTTTTAGGTTGGTAAAATCCATACACAACCACAAATCAAGTGCTACAACTTGGGAATCCTACACTAAATGTAACCTCAATGTAGGTCTCTCACTTCAAGGGTGACTAGGTCACTCTAGAGAGGCGATCTCGGTGACCCTAGGGGGGATGAGATGGATATGGATAGGGATGGAAGTGAATCCCCTAGAGGTCAAGTATAAGTGAAGTGAAATGTATTGAATGAAGTATTGTGTAGGTCCAAGGGTTTCCAAGTATGTTGAGTGACCTCAAAATGGTGAAATACATGCCCGAGACACAAGAACACCCACTTTACAATGATGTATGTTAGTTGGATCATCAAGTTAAGATTGTTGTCCCTAATTTGAAGAAATATATAACAGTATATAACAAGAATAATATGGTACTATAAACTACTCAATAAATGCTAAATATCAAGTAGAAAATACAAGAGAAACAATAGTAAATGACTAGCTAAACTCAAGACAAAAAAACAAAATTCTAGCATAAAAAGATAAGGTTGTTTTAAAAACTTGTCTATAGAAACTTATATCATCCTTATGGATGTAAGATTCAATGTATTACATCAAGAAAATAATCCACTTAAATCCCCTCAAACGTTTCCAAAAAGTGCGCTAGACCAAGAAGAATAAGTGTGCAAACTTTGAGAAAAATCCAATGGTTGATACGAGAGTTATTCAAGTAAATGAGTTAGGTTTTCTACAGACCTAATGGATGAGGATGTAATTTATAACATCATAAAGAAGTGGCCCCTTTATGGTGATGCCTTAGTGTATGTGAGGTTCCGAAGGCACAAGGAATATAAGCCACTTTGCAAGAAGTAAAAATAACCAAAAATCATGTTTCCCAATGTAATATTTTATTTCTCCAATGCAATAATAAATAACTAGTGCTATTAATTATTGGGTTAATGGGGTCATTAAAATAAATATCTTGAGAATCTACCTCATTGGGGGTGTAAGTCCTTTTACTTTCCAAGGAAAGTTTCTCTAGCTAGGGTTTAAGCTAAGAGGGTGTATGCCCTTATACTTCTCTTAGAAAACCCTTGTTTAACCAATAAGATGAAGCATAAAATGATGAATAATATGGTGGGGGTGTATGCCCTTATACCTCCCACCTATCTCCTATCACAATAACCTTTACTTGATACAAATGATAGCATGAAAGTAAGGACCATACCAATTCAAGGAAAAATTCCAAGATAATCCACCACAATAGCAAGAGACAAGCCTTCCAAGGCTAGAGCATCACTCCCATAAACCATAACATCAAGAGATAACCATAAACAAGAGCCTAAAGAGACAATGTTTCCAAATATAGTGAAAATTTCAGACCAATACTTCTCACAAAATGAGGGAGAGTTGTGTTAAAATGAGATCTTATGATCTCTTATTTATACAAAATGTCACCAAGGTGACTTGTCCAAAAATTAAGGGGTAAACCACAAGACTAGGGGTCAACAACCCTAATATTTCCCCCTTTAACAAATATATATTAAAAAATTCATTAAAGTTTAACTTTTGCACAAATAAACCCTAATTTTACATGAACATCTCTCCTTTAGGGGATGTTTTACCACTTCGAGGAAGTCATTGGTGTTGGAGAAGCATGGGAAGGCCTCCAAAGGCCACATTTCAAGCATATAGACAACATCCTCATGGTGAAGAACCTCTTTTCATCAAAAATTCCATGTGTCAATGAGTGTCACCTCACAACCAATCCCTAACCCTTGTAGGTGATTTCATGCCTCTAGGAGTGACATTTTTCCTCTCCTAGGAAAACAATTTTGCATGTGGGGGATAAGCTATGTCTTCCAAGTCAATATCAAGGCCTTCCAAGTTTAATATTTCTCATCCAGCATGCAGACCCTTGGCATCCAACCTGTGGGCTTGTAACCCCATGGAAGCCCAATCTAGGCTTGTTCTCCCAAAATTGTCCACCAACTAGGTCTTGCAAAGACAAATGAGCACACCCTCCAAGGATCTCAAGTCATAACATCATGATAAGTGAATCCAATCAATAAATGAGTCACCTAATCATCTGCATCAAATATCACTATATCAAACAATTAAATGATCAAAGATACTATGTGACTTTTCAATCTTGAATATGGGAGGGTTGGTGAGGTGTCCTATTGGGTAGATCTTATCCTAGGTCAAGCAAAGTTTCCAAGACATCCCTCTATAATCCCTGTAAATTGGATGAATTCGTTGGGGTCAAGACTCAATGGGAATAGGGATCATGACATACAAGGGGTCATAGTGTCTCATTAATGGGTGCCTTTGTAGAGGGTGTGTGGTACCTTCATCCACAATGCACTTTTTACAAGCCCATCAATTTCCTTTTATCTTTTTTTCTTTGTATGTTATTTCAATATAGCATAAGGAGAGGTTGAAGGTCGTTGACCTGGCATGGTGACTAGATGATGGAAATTTCATCCACAAACACCTCATGGAAATGAGAAGGTTGGCTCGTGAGGAGACCCCTTTTCTCTAAGCTATGCAACTAAGAGACATTTCCCCGGTTTGGTAAGCAGATAATGACAATGTCATACCACTAGATATTCATGGACGTTATAGGTCGGCTCATGATGAAACCTCCTCTCCTTCAACTAACCTTTTAAGCATTCTTTATTATATTGTGGGTCCCCTTTACTCAAAGATAAGTGGTTCACTGCTTTCTTGGGTAATCCTTGGGAAAAGCATATGGAATCTTGGTTTATCTTGGGGATATTTCTTGAGAAACCATTGGTTTCATTTGGTCTTGGTGATTTTTGAATGTTGAATCCATTCAGGGTCCTCAAGAGTCTTTCCAGTCCACTTGTCTTCATTTCTCTTGAAGAATTTCAGACTTTGATCTCATGCCCATACATTCGATCTCAACTGTCGATTGTACCCTCTTGGACGTTGACTATGAGTTGGTAAACTTAGTAGCCTTTCATAGGTATCTATAGAGGTGACTGTGGTGGGATTCCTACAGTACCTGGGGTAGACGTCATATAACACTTTCAATACCCTTGGAAGGTGATCTCACAAAATCAAGGGTTTCTTGCATCGAGAAGGGTTGTTACGTGGAGGTCGGGGTAATTGCTTCTCATTTCTTCCATGGAGGCTTTATATCCTATCTTCGAAAGATCCTTTATCTATTATTCTCTTTTTTGGTTTCCTATATATTTTTGTTAGGAGGTTTTTTCTCTTAGGGTTTGTAGTTGGCCTCAAGAATATCTCATAGCATGAAAGGTATCGATCCTGAAATTTATGACCATCAAAGAAATCCTTCGAACGAAGGAGTTATTATCAAGGAAATGCATTCTAAAGTTGGGAGTGCAGCTCTCAAAAGTGACAACCATGAAGAATAATTGGTTACAAGATTTTTAGAAGGCATTTTCCTCCCATTAAATCCTCTTATCACGGATCCACATGGCCCATTTCTCGTTGAAATTCAATCATCGTCATATCTTGATGCTTATTCTTCTTACAATTTATCTTTTGGTTCAGTCATTAGGAGATGTTTGGCATGAACCCATTGTATTTTGGTTTCCTTGAAGGACTTAGGAATTAATATTTATCCACAAATCATGTAGTTAATATTGTTGGTACTTCTTATTTACTGGGAACATCGGTGACCCAGGTAACCCCAACACAACCACTTGCTAATACATCTCCCTTCACACATGAGTCAAGTAATATTCATGCTTCACTCTTTCCACTCTTTCCCATCAGTCAGATAGTCGGAATTCAAGTCGTTCACACAACCATGGTTACACAAGATACTCAGCCTCCATCTCAAACCTTACAGATGAGTACACCCTACATTTGACATCAATCTTCAATGAGAGGCAAACCTTTAGCTGGGGGGAAACATGTAGCTGGAGGGAAAATTTTTACTGGGGGGGAACCTATGTGATTGCAACATCAACAATCATGGCAGAAAGCCACTCCTTTCTAGTGGGAAAAATCTCCTTATTACTATATTGGGTCGGAATATAGGCAAATCATTGACTTACCTTAGAATACAGTCCTAATTATAAACTACCCCAAACTGTCTGAACCAAAAGACGAGAGAGAAGAAGGAATATTGGTAAGTGTACCTTTGGTCCTAACTTTCGATGTAGACTTCCTTCACCTTTGTACCTTCCTAGGATGTGGGTTTCCTCCCAAAGCTGACCTTCAAGAATACTTAGGCATACAATCCTACAAAAATACAATCTCTACTTATCAATGTTAGCATTCAGATATAAACGTAGATACATTAATCAATAAAGATATCAAGACGCAATGTATTGGGATAGGAAAATAACTCTTTTATTCAAACTGAAGATTAAAATATTACAACCTTCTTATTGGAAGACGCTCTGAGAACCAAGTCTGGGCTCCTCTTACTGCTACTCCAAGTGCATCATTCCTAGGATACCTCTCACAATCAAATGATCTCCTTGGGAAAAGGGAAGGTATTGCATAGGGGAATGTTGAGGCCAAATATCATAAAGGGATGCAAAATTTGGGCTAGAGGGGAAGGGATTTTGGCATAGATTCTCTATTCTAATGCTTGATTTTGTAATGGGACCCCAAGACCTCTTTTTATATGAAAAAAATATGGTTATTCAGTTTGGGGACGGGCTACAATGGGTAAAATGGTTAGGAAACCCTCGATTTCCCGTAAACTTTGTCGAATTCCTTGCAACTTTTTATTTTTTGCAGCTTTTGGAGGTAAACGTGAGTTGTTTAGCATGCATCATGCATATGTACGTGGGATGTATAGTATGAAACATGTGTGTGTATGCAATAATTAGTGCAGCAGGGCACATACATGCTCCAAAAAATGTTTTTTTAAAGAGACATCCTCAGTAGTAATCTGGAAAATTGTGCAAGTAGATAGGCCAATTCCATGTATGCATAGGTAGGGAATTTTATGGATATAACAGATGTGCCCTAATGTGTGAGGTCATAAGAGTAACTGATGGTCTAAATATATTACAATATATTTCAAAAAATCTCCCTGTTGAAGGAAAATCTCCTTGCGAACAGGTAGATCTCCTCAAAGAGCTAGACTCTTAACTCTAAGACAGAAAGTGCTTATCATGGTCACTGACTTCATTTTAGATCTAGGTGGACTAGTGTGTGAGAAGGAAGGAGAAAATAAGTACCTTTTATCAGTTTTTGTCCCTGCACGCTCCGAATTGAGCTCCAATCTTTCACTCCTCGATAAGCCCTGTAGATAAACAAAGTACGACCACTTCCTACTCTATCAATATTAGTCTGAAATATGTCTATCTACTAAAGAGACAAATTCATGTGAGATTGAACATGAATTAGAAAGAAATAGGCCAAGCAAATTATATTAATGAGGAAAAAACATTACTTACAGTCGTAGATGGATTGCAGCAATTTCGTCAAGTCCTCCTTGTCTACCCCTTGCTCAAAAGATCCACGATCTAAATAATGATAGCTTCATTTCTTGCTCCCTATGAGATCATAGGTCTCTTACTTCCAAAATATATATGTTCCAACACCAACTATAAGATCATAAGTTTGGTATGATTCTCCCTTTTTCAGTCCTCTTTCACCATTATAAAGCTTGCTTATATAGCCTTGGAGAGGCTTTAACCACTTGAGATATCCTTGGGGAAGTTGAGGATTTTCCCCCTTCAGTTGAGGATCTGACCTAAGATCATGGTTGGACTAAGGATTCGAATCCAACTACCTTCCAAGAATGAAAGGATCCTTCCCCCATTCATCTCACTAACTACTACCCAGAATAGGCAGCGCTCCCTCAAAAGGGCCATCAGAGCGTTTTAGCGCTCCCTAGTAGTGTATAGGGGAGAACCAGCACTCCTGAGGATAGGATCACTCCTGCAAAAGGTATGATGCAGCACTATAAAACTCCCTGATGGCTTATGGGGGGGCGCCAGCACTCCTGAGATAGTTATAAGGGAGCGCTCCCCTCCAAAAACTCAGTTTTTTGAGTGTTTTCATATGGCAAAAGGTTCATGAGCCCAGTTAACCTTTCCTCCTCTTCCAAATCAAGTGTTTGACATGTGTCAAGTGTCCTCCTAATGTTGTTTATAGGCATGACATAGGCATCATGGAAGTATGCTTCCCTGACACTTGTGACACTTGTAAGCAAAATGCGACACTTGCGACCTTTGTAATGACGACACTTGCGACACTATCAAAGTGAGTAATTTCGATGTGTAACAGATTGCCCCTCAAAGTATGAAGTTAGAAGACAGGAACTGATAACTGAAATGCTTTGTAGACTTTCAAGCAAGGGTATAGATGCAGAGAACCTGACAAAAGCTGCACACAAACATCCAACAAATATTATGACATGTTTCAAACCCAAGGCAAGCATACCTATGCTTGGGTGATCAAGACTTGCAAGATATGGCTGCCATAAAATACATTGCGGATCCATAATTGTATTGATAAAAAGGTATAGCCACTGAAAATACACTATGGATCTATACTCTTATGACATGAACTGATCATAGCCATGAAGAATACACAGTGGATCTACGAGATGACAAGACATAGACACGACCAATACAAAGTGGATCTATGTAACAGTGTATGTGTCATTGTTCAAGAGAAACTCCTTCGCAACCTGGGAAAAGTACATATCAAAGTGATCACTCAACCCAGGGTCTTCTTACCGATCCCAATGTAGTACGAATCTAACCATGTGAATAGATGTCCTGATGTTGAACATGGCAGAAACCACTTGATTATCGGTCAATGATGTAAACCGTTAACAAGCACGAGGGAGATCACCATTAATGTCAATGATTCCCAAGGTACTCTAGTACATTCCAACGAATGTGAATGGATGAGTTGAAGTCAAACATCCATGGAATCATCCGATCAGAGGTCAATGATGTAAACCCAGTGTTGGATGTGAGGAGGCCTACCATTGAGGCATGCAGGTCCCAAAATACTAACTGGTTTCTAAGTCTAGTTCCTGGATAATGTGTTGAAGTCGACAAGAATAGGCTTGTCGAAGGAAGGCCTTGATGTATCCCCCATCAACGACACGAAACAGACATAGAGATGAAATCGGTAGATAAAATAAACATGGACTGACACGGGTATTGAGACAAGATATTTGTGTGATGGATGACTCTCAAGGCGGATACTTCCCTTGAACACTGAGGCACGACAGCAGAAACATGACATGGACCAAAACTTGATGATGCAATGGATGTTGTGACTTACATCAGGTGACCCAAAGGAGTGAAAGAAAACTCAAAGGATTGGCTCAGTGCATAGGTTCAGCGGATTGAAATGTGTGCAAAGACAAAGTGTCATGTTCAAGGGCGACTCTAAGAGTTACTTGGTAATGTTCTCAAAAAGAAACTGCTTGTCTTGCTTCTTTCAATATTTCCCCCATCCAGATAGACAAGTACCTCTTTTTAATTTAACGAGCTCGAGGAGGGTAACACATGATCAATAAAACTCACCTTCGGTAAGTTCCTCTTCCTTTGTTTAACAAACTGGAAGGAGTAAGGGTTCGATCCCATATGGGCCTGTCGATGTTTTGTTTAGTGAGTCCAAAGACAGAAAACTCAAAGGTTTTTCGTGATTATAGAGTCTGGAAAAACACTTAAAAGAGAACTCTCTCAGTTCCTTTTTCATAAAGTAGTATGATGAGACCGAAAAAGAGATAAACTATCACTCAACATATGTTTTCTTCAAATACTTTAATGAGCGTGAAGAGAACAAGGTCGCTCGATAATATTTTCATGTTTAGAGAGTCTGAAAAGAACTTAAAGATGACTCTAGTGTTGTCCTTTTTCGTAATGTTAGTCTCGCGAGGCCGAAAAAGAGATAAATTATCACTCGAAAGGCACCCTTTCAAACCGTTTAATGAGTGGAAAAGGAAGCAAGATCGCTCGGCAATATTTTCATGTTTAGAGAGTCTGAAAAGAGCTTAAAGGAGACTCCAGGGGGTTCCTTTTTCGTGTATCCATACAAGTCCAAAAAAGAGATAAAAGTCTACCCAGATGCATTCTCATGTATTTACGAGCACGAGAAAGAACAAAGACTAAGCTCGTATGCCCCCATCATGAAATTTAGTGGCTTAAATCTAGAATGATCAACAAAGGTTGGAGACATGCCCTTCAAGGTTCAATTCATTCATCGAATTTGAGGTTGTCGCCAATTTCTCTAGTAGATGAGAAAAAGGAGAAGGGTGGATGAAAATAAGTTTCAAGAGAGGTGATTGTTTCATTTTTTAACGAGCTTGACACGGGAAAAGAACTATGCTCAGAGCCTCTATTTCATTTTTTAACTAGCTTGCCACAGAGAAGAGAAGCTATGCTCGTGGTTTCGTCTGGATCATGGCTTCCAAGAGGATATTTCCCTAGAAGGATACCATGTCAATGGTTAAAACGTGGTCATGGTCTCCAAGAGATCTTTGTTGGATGGAAGATAATCACTTGAGAAGGAACACATATCGAGGGTCACGATAGGAGTAAGGAGATCAGGCTCCAATAATCCTACCAAAGAAATTACCATGTCCACTATCGGATCTAAATAGTCGAAAGTTGAAAACATGGGAGATGACCAAAAATCAACACCAGGAGGGGAGATAGACAGTATATCTTCCCAAATTTCTTCACGAGGGGAAAGAAAAGAGGATCGATGACAGTTATTATCCCGAGGTAACTTGTCAATGTGAAACATTTCTGAAATAGATTCATCTGAAGGAAAAGTTGGGGAAATGTAGTTGATCGCAGACGACAAGGAACTCAATCGTGATTGCATCAAGGAAGTGTCAAGTGCCAATATATGTTGGTCATATGATGAGGGAGAAGCGGATTGGGTAGAAATGTATGACGTTTTGGCTGGACTAAGTGGCACGGTGTCACTTAGTGCATCGAATTCCAAAGTACAAGGTACAACCCAAGGGTCAGATGATTCCAAATATTGATAAGCCGCGGTCGAAATCATATCGACGGTGGCAATGTGATGTGTAGTCAGTGGAAGTGGTGTAGGGAAGGTACCCATGAGGCTAGAATATTTCATTAAGACAACACCAACGCTTTCATATGTGATCTTGTGGTCTCTCAAGAAAGGAATATTGTTGGTAGCAGGAGCGCGAGCATCGGTCGTGCAAAAATCCAACTGATCAACAGTGACAATTTTCCCCTGGTGAGGAAATTGTACACATCGAAAGACCGACGAGGCAACGAAAGTCATAGCATAAAACCAACTTCTTCCAAGTAACAAGTTGTAATTGAGGGGAGCATCGACCACCTCGACATCAACAGTAACATTTTTTCCACCCAATTGGATGGGCAGGGACTGTAAAAGCCCATGGGGATGAAAACCTCGCCCATCGAAGGCATGTAACATCGTTGGGGATTTGTTGAGTGCTGGTGATTTTAAACCATTCCAACATGCTAAATACATGACACAAGTTGAGGCTCCCTCATCCAAGATAGTTCGATGGATTTGTTGATTGTGAACAACAACATCAACTTGGAAAGCAAGTTGGTGGGAGAGTCGAGACGCATAATTATCCAGGTTAAACATGATCTGATTGGACGACTCAGGATCAACAGTGCCAAGAGCGGTCAAGAGCATTCTACATTGACTGGGGCAGTGTTGTAGAACTTCTAACGCAGACATAGCACATGGTGCTTGAGCCAAATCTTCAACAATGTTGTAGTTTTGGGTGGCACATGAACTAGGATTAAAGGTAGCTTTGCGGATAGTGATCTTAGGAGGGCATAAGATAGAGTCGAACATGGGTTTCTCAATCTGAAGTGGTCCAGATGGAGGATTAACTGATGGAAGACTAACAGAGGATGATGATGGATACGGTAAAGTGTCGGTACCGTTAGTGTCTTTTCCTTTGTCAGGGTTACCTGGTGTGTCATAGGTCTTAGAGCGAGTGGTCAAATTGATCCCATTAAACATATACATATGTTCACTCGATGAGGCCTCATCATTAGGATCGCTAGAACTACCGGCAGGAGAGGGGGTTTGAGCAACCATGGATTGTTGCTATGGAAAAGGATGAGTAAGCACAGTGGGTTGTGACTTCCCTTGGAAAAATTTGGCCACTTCATTGCAAAGAGGACAATCTCGAGTGTAGTGATCGTCACCACAAATTATACACAGGAATTTCAGTTTCCGTTGTGGTTTCTTTTCGGTAGAAGGTGTTTGATTTTTGGGTTGTTCATTATTATTTTTTTATTTATTCTTTGTATTCTTCTTACCTTCGGATTGTTTTGAAGGGGAAAATTGAACTGCATTCACCTCAGAGATCTGAGTTTGGGGGGAGGTAGAGGAGGGTGTAGTCGATTTGGAAAGAGATTGAGTTTTGACGGAACCGATAACACCATCTGCATGAGATGAGGATGATGGCTTAGAAGGATCGGTATTAGCTTGAGAAACATTCGGAAGCAAATCATACAAAGTACCAGATTGGGAATAAACCAAGTCTAAGTACTGAGGCTGAGCAATGGCTTGTTCCTCTGTGACTACACCACCCATAGCGACATCGCGAGCGATCGGGGGTAGCAGTGATTTAGTAAACCATTCTGCCAAGAGCATGTCAGGAATGGTTGCCTTGATCATCCTTCGTCATCGCCTCCACTCATGAATATGGTCAGAGATATGCACGGATTTAGTTTGACGAAGGGAGGTCAAGAGTTCAGTACCCGTCTCATAGCGAATAGGCAGTTGAAAGTGTGTGAGGAAAGACATGGCAAGGGAATTGAAATCATGAAAAGAAGCACGTGGTAGTTCAATGTACCACTTTGCTGCTGAACTGGTAAGTGTTCGCTGGAAAAGACACAAACGTATAGAATCATCCATGAGGGAGTTTGATGAACACCACAAATGGAAATTCATCACATGGTTGTTCAGATCTTCGCCAGGGTTTCCTTCAAATTTTGGAATATCAAAAGGAAGTTTAGCTGGAATGACTGGCCAAACCGGTGAATGGGAGATAGGATCATTAGTTAACCAAGACAAGTCTGGGAGATCCAGAGTCGCAAGGAAAGGTAGTTGTCGGTTAATGTGCGAATGATACCGGTGTGGCATAGGAACACAAGTAGGACCATAGACTGGGTTAGGTGGATAGTTGTAACCAGTAGGTCCTCCTACATATGGTTGTTGCTAGCCAGGATAAGTAGGTTTTGATGGTGCATGAGAAACATGGGCGTAACCTGGTGGGTTCTGAACATTATAGGCCAGGTGATTTATTTTCCCGTGAGGAGGATACACATTTTGGCCTTGAGAATAGTAAGGAGTAGATCCCAGAGGTGGATACACATGAGGCCCATGAGGAGGATAATACTGTGGTCCCGGAGAACTCCAGGTGTTGTTTTGGATACCGCCTGGATAATATTTCCCGTAAGATGTTTCGGGAGGAAAATGATTCGATAATCCTCCTAGTGGGTTATTATACAAGTGTCCTCCAACGTGGGGTTGGGTAAAAGTGCCTCCTGAATATACTCTCGAGGAATGTGAAGGGTTTCCAGCAAACGAGGGTTTCCCCCCTGCCAGCGGTGAATTTATGACCGAGGTTTGACTGGCAAATGGAGGTTTCCCTCCAGGAGGAGACTGAACAGGGGGTTGTCCCCCGGGAGGGGTAGGCCCACCATGGAAAGGTGGTCCTCCAGGAGGGAAAGGTATGTTGGATGGTGGTTTCCCTCCAGTCGGTTGTGTTTGGCCAACAGGGGTCTGTGTTCTCGGGTGAGAAGATGTCCCAGCACGATCATGTGGAACATGCAGAGCTGTAGAGTAAAATATTATAGAAACAGGGGTAGATATTGAAGTTCTTTGGGGACGAGGAGAGGTGATGTGTCCAGCATTAGGATGGACTTATGTTGGTGTGGCAGTAGAGTGAATAACCTGATCGACTGGGTGATTCATGGTTTGATCGATCGTCCTGTTTCACTAGGAGGGTCATGGGGATGAAAGGGTTGTCGAATAGATTCGAAATGTTCATATAGATCGCGTCTCGATGGAGTCCTCCATACAGAACGAGCAGGTGTGGGATTGGTTTCTACTGCAGTTCTAGGACGAACAAGAGTCCTATACTCATCACCAAATATTGGTTCTGTGGATCCCATATATGTTTCGGTAAAGATCCTCTCCGACAATCGTGGGAATTCTTCATCTATGACATTCCCAAGGGAGTCTAAATGAACCAAAAGTGGTTCGAGAGGAGTTACTGACACAGGTGTGGTGGGATTTTCAATTGTGACCAAAGCGTCTTCTAAGTTATCTAACGAAGGAGTAATAGCACTTCCAGCATCAGATTGATTTTCTACCTCTCTACGGTAGTTGTCTTCTGGCGGGTTAGGAGGTAAGGGTTGATAGCCTTCTGGAGGCAGCCCTTGCATCCTACATGATCGGCAAAGACCTTTATCATCTACAGGCTCAATTGTGGAGAATAACAGAACACACTTAAAATCTAGGGTCAACTAACAAAAAGAAACAACATGTGCTAATAAAATCTAGGAATCAACTAAGCAGACAAAACTTCTCTCGATGACCATACTAGTTGGTGATGAAATCCAACGTCATGTGATCAAGTCGAGAAGGGGCTAGGATTTGGTGGAACAGTTACAATGGTGACCTGCTTAAAAGACTTACGCCTTGGTGCAAGCTTCCACGCAGTAATTGTGGATTTACCCTCCAAGGAGCCCGAGTGAGTTTGACCAATGTTTGTTCCAGGTACAGTGAGACTTCCCTTCACTGTCACCTTGTGTAAGTACCTAAATATTATGGAAACTAAAGATACCAATTCACAGTGAGTCCTTGGGAGGGTATAGTTGACAGTCTGATCCGAAACGTATGGGCAGGATAACAAGTCTGAAATCAACCCAAAAGGCTCCCACACATAATCGTGGGTATACCTTCCAGTGACCCCCAATATACGATCCGACCACTACAAACAGTTGAACCACGGAGGGATAATCTTTGTAACTCACCTGAATGTGACCTCGTGTGTAACCCATGTGTGAGAGAGGGATCCCAGAACAACAATACGACAATTGGATTTGACTCTCCCTAACTCAGGATGCTAATGTTTATTTTGAAAACTTTGGAGAATTGTACTCATAGACTAATCCAAAGTGCTAACCATGGTCTACTGTTGGTGGAAGATCCTAAAAACAAAAATGTTCTAGATAGTTTTTAATTAGTGTTCGTTTTATAGATGTTCTTTACTCAAAGGGTGCACGAAAGTGAAACTAATGGAATGATGACTCAATGCCCAAAAATATGCATAGAATATGATAAGCAATCGTTTATTTTCAATGAATGCCTATTTAAGGGAAAGAGAAAGATTCATTTCCACTTTCAAACACTAATATGAAATGCCCTCAATCAATCAGTTCTCAATCGAATCCATTGCAATGCTAAAACATTTTCAAAAACGCCTTCTAATATGCAAATCAAGCACTAAAATGTATTTTTTTCGTGTGTATGCGAATGATGACTAATTCAATGCAAAAACTTCTCCTATCAACTACCTTTTTAGATCAAGGAGATTCAGACAAGTATGATCAGATTTCGCACACACAACACACACCCTCTTGTTGTGATTGAAGCAAGAAGCAAACAGAAAACAAAAGACAACAAAGAAAAAGCAAACAATTCTCAAAAAATGGAGATGTTCAAAGAACAATGACCTTCAAAAAACCAAGTGAGAAGAGTCACAGACTTCAGATGTCCTTCATTGGAGTTCCCGCACAGTCGGATAGGAGAGGAAAAAAGAAGTCGATTGATTTCAAGCTCTCAAAAACAAAAACTCAAAAAGAATGAAGAAGGGCATAAAATATGAACAACAAGGTGTTTACTTCTCAGGAGGAAGCATTTCAAAGGTCAAAGTAATAATCATTGAATCACAAGGCAACTCAGCAAGTAAAGAAACAGGGTCTGGACCTCCAAAAAATGGAATTTTTGAAGAGATTTTTTGCAAAAAGGGGCTAGTGCTCTGGTGTAAGGGACACCAGTGCATTATAACACTCTGTCCAACACTTCCAAGGAGTGTTGGCACTCTACTAACATGGGCACAGGGGTGTCAGGCTCCAAAAACTCATACAAATGCTCAAAAACCCAAAATTTCAATCAATTTTGACAATAAAGCTGAGTGTGATGGGGTAAAGAGTCAATCACCAACTGCAATCAAATATGAAGGGTTCAACAAGGTTGGAAAACAAACGAAGGGAAAGATAAGTTCTTATGAGGAAAAATCAAAACCAAAAGTTTCGATTCGATTCTCCCCAGTACGGTTGCCAATTTTTGTTGAAGGAAAATCTCTCTGGGGACAGGTAGGTCTCCTAAAAGAGCTAGACTCTTAACTCTAAGACAGAAAGTGCTTGTCATGGTCACTGACTTCCTTTTAGATCTAGGTGGACTAGTGTGTGAGAAGGAAGGAGAAAAGAAGTACCTTTTACCGGTGTTTTTCCCTGCACACTCCGAGTTGAGCTCCAATCTTTCGCTCCTCGATAAACCCTGTAGATAAACAAAGTATGACCACTTCCTACTCTATCAAGATTAGTTTGAAATAGGTCTATCTACTAAAGAGACAAATTCATGTGAGATTGAACATGAATTAGAAATAAACAGGCCAAGCAAATTATATTAATGAGGACAAAACATTACTTACAGTCGTAGATGGATTGCAGTAGTTTCGTCAAGTCCTCCTTGTCTACCCCTTGCTCAAAAGATCCATGATATGAATGATGATAGCTTCATTGATTGCTCCCTATGAGATCATAGGTCTCTTGCTTCCAAAATATCTCTGTTCCAGCACCAGCTATAAGATCATAAGTTTGGTATGATTCTCCCTTTTTCAATCCTCTTTCACCATTAGAAAGCTTGCTTATATAGCCTTGGAGAGGCTTTAACCACTTGAGATATCCTTGGGGAAGTTGAGGATTTTCCTCCTTCAGTTGAGGATCTTCCCTAAGATCATGGCTCGACTAAGGATTTGAATCCAACTACCTTCCAAGAATGAAAGGATCCTTCCCCCATTCATCTCAACAACTTAACTACTGCCCAGAATAGGCAGCGCTCCCTCAAAAGGGCCATCAGAGCATTGTAGCACTCCCTAGTAGTGGATAGGGGAGCACCAACACTCCTGAGGATAGAAGAACTCCTGCAAAAGGGCTGATGCAGCGCTATAACACTCCCTGATGGCTTATGGGGGGGCGTCAGCACTCTTGAGATAGTTATAAGGGAGCGCTCCCCTCCAAAAACTCATTTTTTTTAGTGTTTTCAGATGGAAAAAGGTTCAGGAGCCCAGTTAACCTTTCCTCCTCTTCCAAATCAAGTGTTTTACATGTGTCAAGTTTCCTCCTGATGTTGTTTACAGGCATGACATAGGCATCATGGAAGTATGCTTCCCTGACACTTGTGACACTTGTAAGCAAAATGCAACACTTGTGACCTTTGTAATGACGACACTTGCGACACTATCAAAGTGAGTAATTTTGATGTGTAATAGCAGGGCACACACATGCTCCAAATTTTTTTTTTTTAAAGAGACATCCTCAGTAGTAATATGGAAAATTGTTCAAGTAGATAGGCCAATTCCATGTATGCATAGGTAGGAAATTTTAGGGATATAACAGATGCGCCCTAATGTGTGAGGTCAAAAGAGTAACTGATGGTCGAAATATATTACAATATATTTACCAATGGGAAGGCACAAATTCGAGTGAACCCGGGACCAAAGTTCAGGAGGTCACTATCTGCACAACAATAACAATCTCTCCAGGGCAGGCATACCCATGCTCGAGATGATCTAATCATGGTTTCCAATCAAGTACAATGCAGATCCATGTCATAGAAATGTCTATATAAAGTGTAGCCATGAGAAATACACAATGGATCTACATCTCAAAATCATTTGATGATATTCAAGTACAATACAATATGCATCTTCAAGAAGCATCAACGCTTGTGGATAAAGATAAGGACTTCATAGCTCGAGAAAAACTTCAAGATATTCAACAACTTAGGTAGGAGTACAATAGGACTGTAAGAATCACTACTCTGAGGTCTTCGACATGTCGTCAGGGAAATACTAGAGGATCTCAATCATCAGGCATGAAACTTCATCGATTTTGAATCTGGACTTGACTGGACTCTTGGGATGGTTGAATCATGAAATTCAAGAGACAAACTATAGAATGGAAAAATCAGGTTGGATAAAACTTCCCTTGGACAAAAGCACAAAAAATGATGATGAGACTCAGGCAGCGTAATACTGACATAATTATGTGATACAGGAGGCACCACAAACTCTCCATATGTTTGGAAGAGTAACCAAATGGAGGAGGATACAGCTCTATGTAGCAAGAAAAACTTCCTAAGGTCATGCTAGATCCCAATTCTTGGCGAACAAACAGAAGGATGTGCTTTGTCTAAGGGAAACTATCTTGCTGCCGAAAAAAAAGAATTTATATCTTGTAATATCCCTTGGCTGAACCCAATTGTAAATGTAATGTAAGTGTACTTAAGTTGGTGAGTTGTTTTTACATCATTTTGTAATGCACCTTTCATGGCATAGTGCGCGCATGTACTGTGTAGTAAAATGATGTAGTGTGCACATTCTCAGATACTGCACGCAGTAACTAAAGTGCATATAGTATGGAGTTCAACGATCCTTGTGTATATGATATGTGTTATAGGCTGGTGATCCAGTTATTATAAGCTCGCATGCTTATGTTTTGGAATTAGGCCAGAGCACCTAGATGTTAAAGACTAATGCGCATGTTTTGTATATATCTCATGATTAATATAAAATACATCATTGTGTGTAGACTGACCACAATAAAAGAGATGGGAAACTGAACTCCACTAGTTAGGTAAAGGGAGGGCCAAAAGTTAAGAGAAAGGGATAAGCTAGAGAGATTAAGCCAAAAAGGAATATTATATTAATATTTCTTAAAACATAAAGTATGGATAATTATTTTATCCTAAGTTCTAAAGTTTGGGACAAGTGGACCAAAGTAGCTTCCAGCATGACAAGTGTCAAGTTGGGGACATGCATACATATCGTGGGTACTTATCTCATTTGGGGAACTTCACCATCATTCTTACGATCATATCTCCCATGATTCCTTCCATCACTCAATCATCCAGTCAATGATTCCATGACCATTTCACTCACGCAGTCCATTATCCTTCGTACATTCATTTCACTGTATTTGAGCATGTTTCCATAACCATCTTCGGTTGGTGTACCTAGTTAGCTTGGGAGCAGGATTGAAGAAGCTGGTTGTCAGGCCCATGGGAAATTGAAGAGGCGGGTTGTCAGGCCCGTGAGAAATTCTCTGAGAGAGAGAATTGTTGGGGATTGATTTCCTGAAGGTGCTAAATTGCAGTTACAATTATCTAAGACTTCCTGTCGAGCCTGTTGTTGAAGCCCTGGAAGGGAAGTGGGGAAGCCGAGGTATTGTTTAGCAGAGAAGGGGCACACTTCCTTAGGTGGGACAGGCATGTGGGGAATGAGAGGTTGTAGGTTGTTGGTTGAGTGAGCACCTGAGACATAGTCTTTCCTATTGTTTATGAACCTTAGCCTGGTTAGGAACCCATTTACCCAGGTGGATTTTAGTCCTAGCTCGGGATGACTCACTGTTGAAAGTGATGAACAGTGTAGTCTAAGGCTGGGAGGTTCATGGACGGTTTGTATGTAGTTGGTGACAATATTTCCAATAAGTACCAATCGTATGATAAATTTACATGTTGCATTGTTATTTACGTGCTTATGTTACAGTTTATCATGTATGTGATTATAACTGTCTGTATGTTTATGGGTATTTCCCTGTATATGTTGCATATGTGTGTTTACTATTATTTCAGTATGAAATCATATATTTACAGAATGTAATTGTTTGGTTACGTTTATATGTAAATATTCAGCAAGAGTGTTGTATGTATATGTTATAATTGCATGCAGTTTGAAGAGAAAATTTATGTAGCATAACTTAGTTGAATACTGGGTATGTTACAGTATGTTTCGCAGTGAGAGAACGAAAGCATTCCCTCATGTAGAGTGGCCCGGTCATGGGTGGTCAAGGACATTACAATATGGTATCAGAGATTCAGTTCCAACACTGAGCCTAGATGGTCCGGAAAGGTTCAATTGAGGTGAATATTCATAGAAGATTAATTTCAAAGTGACCAAATTTCAAGTCACAGAGCGTCCATGGTAAATTTTGGCACTGCATGGAAAATGTTGGCGTGCAGGTGCACGCGGTAAATTGTGGCGCCGCGCGAAAAAATATTGTGTGCGTATGCATGCATTAAGTTTGGCATTATGTGGTGAGCACACACCTAGTAATGTGCACGTGGGGTGTGCAAGTATTTCAAAACACAGAAGAGTTTGGTGGGTGCGCGCATAGTATGAGTATAAGTTGTCTCACGACAGTGTATTCAATGGTGCGCGCAGATTATTGTGCGCGGTGGGGCATATTGAACTTTGGCATGGTGCAATGCATAGAACGAAATGCATGTGGAATATCAATGCGCGATACCAAAACTGTGCGCAGTGGATATTAGCGCACAATGCAAAAGTGGTGCATGCAAGTTATTGGCGCGACGAAGAAGAAATGCATAGTAGATATAGGTGTGCAGAAGCACAATTTACCTTGTGGTGTTGTTGTGCATGATAAATATGGGTGTACAGGTTGAATTTTTGTGCACACGAAGTCGTTTAGAAGGCAATAAGTATGAGTTTAATAGAAAAATTTCATGGTATTAGAGGAAAAAGAAACACACAACCACATCAGAGTATTATTTAAAATGAATTCAGAGTTGGTTTGAGAGGAAATAAATATAGTCTAAATTGCTAAGCCGAGAGCATCTCAAAAATGAATTATGAGTTTCATATTCCTCTGATTCAGACAAATGGAAGTGAAATATAATCTTACAAGAAAAGAATAATATGAAAGAAAACAAGACTCGTAATACCACCAGTTAGAATCTTGTAATAAATAGTCCAAAATCCGATTCTGCATTTATATAATTGTATTAATCCTGAAATTACAAAAAAGGGAATGATAACAGTTATCCTAGTGTAAAGGGACCATTTAAGAACAGACATATCATCTCTGGGGTCCCTTACCTCTGCTACCAGCTGTCCAAAATTCATTGAAATATACTTAATTTTAGTTGAGGACTCATTTTAGCTTAGCGATCTCCTCCTTTAAAGAATCTAACCCAACCGGTTGATTCTCTCCAACACTTTTGGTCGTTTCAGCTGTGGATTCCTTCTTCTGCCACTTGCTCCTTTTCTTCTTAGCAGCTGGCCTGTTGATGAATAAATCCTTTATAGTAGGATTCATCCTAACTTCCAACTGTGAGTCTATAGAAGACTCTGTGTGGAATTTAGTCACTAGAAT
This sequence comes from Picea engelmannii, assembly GCA_009831015.1. Taxonomy (NCBI): domain Eukaryota; kingdom Viridiplantae; phylum Streptophyta; class Pinopsida; order Pinales; family Pinaceae; genus Picea; species Picea engelmannii. Next base: position 19,923 of record ML840665.1, on the reverse strand, counting down.
GTGAGCAAGTACCCTTTCCTCCTTATTTGCAGGAAAGTCTAGCATGTTGCTCGAATAACCAGTCTCACTAGATTTATCTTTGTCCATGTACCTCAGTTTGTGGATACCGAAATGATTTTTCAAAGAGCAGAAATTCGAGAAATTTGGAGATTACTTTGTTTAGGGATAAGATGATGCCTCCATACTTGAGGATTAATAGTTATAGAATCCCAATTATGAAGCACAGACAGACTATGTACAAGTGCGTTGGGTTTCCATGCTCGGCTAATCCATTTCAAATGATTAGATTTTGATTTCATTACATGGCGGTGTTCAACTGACGTCACATGGTTGTGAAGTACCGAACGAGTGAAATGGGGTGATCTAACTAGCCATCACCCTTTCCACGAGTAGTGGTTTTGACATATTGAAACATGTGATACCGCGTCTTGGCGAAAGTGGTTTCGACAAACCACTCGTTTGCCTAGATGTATCTCTGAAGGCGCCACATGTCTATGTTCTCAAGACTTGGGTCTTATCTAGAATTGTCATGGTGATAACACCAAGAAATCAAAAGAGATAATTTTGATCTATATATTGAACCAAAATGGTTCATACTTTTCGTGAATTCTTGAATTGTTAGCCTGATAAGTTTCGATGGCTGCACATTTTGTAGAATTAACAACAACTAGATCAGATCAGATCGGTGCAGAGTCCATAGGAATGGAATACACACAAGGGAATTACATTCAACAAGATGAGAGAAGAGGGATGGATTTCCATTTGGGAATTGAAGGAACAAACTCCAATGGACATGGAGAAGAAAGGAATGAAAACATGAATATGGCAGAGACCATTAAAAATTTGCAGAAGGATGTCCAAATCCATAAAGCTGATAATGAAATTCTTATGAGAGCCAAGGAGTAGCAAGATGACTTCAACATGAAGTTATTGGAAGGCTTGAATAGAATAGAAAAGAAATTGGTTAAGGAGAGTGGCTTAAGAAAATCTGGAAGCTACAAGCCTTTAGATGAGAAAAGAAAAAAAAGAAGTGTTAGCAGACACCACCATCACTCCCCAAGGAATTCCAATAAGAGAGAAGGCAACTGCTCAAGTCCATCCCCTGTTAGAAGGCATAAGAGGTTTGGGGTGGATGAGCTACGAGGAGAAATGAAAAAAATCAAACCTCCTACATTTGATGGTGAGCACAAGAAGGATGAAGATGTAGAAACATGGTTGTTGGGCATAAGAAAGTATTTTCAACTGCATAATTATTCTTCTCATGTAGAAGGTAGAATTTCTATCTATCAACTCAAGGGAAAGGCCTCAATGTGGTGGGATCATCTTGTGCAGGTGCAACACATTAAAGAGAAAAGTGTTTCTTGGAGGGAATTCAAGAAGTATTTTGAGAAGAAATACTTGACTAAGAGATACTATGACAAGAAAATGAAAGAGTTATTTGAACTCAAGATTGGAAGTATGACCATAGATGAATATGAGAGAAGGTTTATAGAACTGATGAAGTATGTCTCTTTCTTCAAGGATGAGACAGTCAAAATTCAAAGTTATTTGAGTGGATTGCCATCATTCATCAGTGAAAAAATATAGTATGATGATCCCAAGACATTGGAAGAGACCATAAGGCCAGATAAATTCCTATATGATCAACAGAAAGCAAGGCCAGCTTTCCAAAAGGCTTGGGAAGAAAAAAAAAATTCAAGATAGAGCAGAGGAAGAAGGGAGCTAAGACACCATTTTTCAGAAATAATCTACAAGGACAACAAACACCTAAAGAACCCAGAATGATTGACACAGGGATTCAAAGGCCAAGGAAGCCACCTATTCAATGTTGGCTTTGTAAAGGAGATCATAGGATCAAAGATTGTCCTCACAGAGGTGAAAAAGGTAGGGATGTTCACAATGTACAACAAGCTGAAATAGTGGAGTACATGGGTAGATATGTTCCAAGGATCTGTACAGCCTTGGAAAATAAGCAAGCAGAGTATCAGTACCACATGATTGAAGTGGAAGGTATGATCAACAACCAAACCATTGCTATTTTAATTGATTCAGGAGCTAGTCATAGTTATATAGACCCTAAGATGGTGGAACGTTTTCAATTTCCAAGAAGCAAGCATGGGAAATCATGGTTGGTGAATCTAGCTACAGGAGCCAAAAGAAAAGTTAATGAGATGGTTAAGTCATGCTTCATGGACATGAATGGACTGAACACCAAGGCAGATTTGAACATCTTGCCTTTAGGTTCCTATGACTATCTAATTGGGATGGATTGGTTGGACCAACATCATACTCTCATAGAATTCCATAACAAATCATTTACTTCCTTGGATGAGGAAGGGAAACTAAGGAAAGTGCAGGGAATTCCTAGGGCAGTAACCATTAGAGAAATTTCAGCATTACAGTTGAAGAAATGTTACAAAAAAGGGTGTCAAATAATTGCAGCTCATTTGGTGGAGACACCTAGAGATAAGGTGAAAAATTTTGAGGATTATGTAGTCCTAGAAGATTTTGAATATGTATTCAAGGAGTTACCAAGAATACCCCCAAGGAGAGACATTGATTTCTCTATAAATCTAATTCTTGGAGCAGCTCCAGTGTCAAAGACTCCTTACAGAATGAGTACACCAGAATTGAAGGAGTTACAAATGCAACTTGAAGAAATTTTGAAGAAGGGGTATATGCGCCCAAGTGTGTCACCTTGGGGTGCCCCAATCTTGTTTGTGAAAAATAAAGATGGAACATTAAGATTGTGCATTGACTTCAGATAGTTAAATAAAGTGATTGTTAAGAACATGTATCATCTGCCAAGGATTGATGATCTCTTTGATCAATTGAAGGATGCAAATATATTTTCAAAGATAGATCTCAGATTAGGATACCATCAGGTAAGGATTAAGGAAGAAGATATCAACAAGACTGCCTTCAGGACAAGGTATGGTCATTATGAGTTCATAGTGGTGCCATTTGGGTTGTCAAATGCACCAACTATTTTCATGTGCTTAATGAATGGTGTTTTCCAAGAATATATGGACAAGTTTGTCATTATCTTTCTGGATGACATTCTTATATATTCTAAGTTAGAGGAAGAGCATGAACATCATTTGAGGATGGTGTTGCAAGTATTAAGGGAGCATCATTTGTATGCCAAATTGATCAAGTGCTCATTTTATTAGAAACAAATTCATTATTTGGGGCATATCATTTCAAAGGATGGGATAGTAGTGGATCCTGAGAATATAGAAGCCATTATAGAATGGTCATCACCGAAGAATGTGACATAGGTGAGATCATTTGTGGGTCTTGTAGGCTACTACAGAAGATTTATTGAAGTATTCTCAAATATTGCACACCCAATCACTTCCTTGCAAAGAAAGGGGGTGAAGTTTCAGTGGACACTGGATTGCGAAAAGAGTTTCCAACACTTGAAACAATTATTGACAAGTGCTCCAATATTAAGGATTGTAGACCCAAATGAAGACTTCATTGTATGCACAGATGCATGTAATGAAGGACTTGGTGGAGTCCTCAGTCAAAATGGTTTTTTTATATGTTATGAATCAAGGAAGTTGAAGGAAAATGAAATAAACTATGCCACTCATGATGTGGAGTTGGCATCCATAGTGCATGCCTTGAGGAAATGGAGACACTACCTCATGGGGAATAGGTTTGAGCTAAGAAAAGACCACAATGGTCTGAAATATTTATTTGATCAGCCAAATATAAATGCTAGGCAAAGAAGATGGTTAGAATTTCTAAGTGAATATGACTTTGACATAAATCATATCAAGGGGAAAGAGAATAAAGTGGTTGATGCACTCAACAAGAGGGTAAATGGATTGCATGCTACAACCATTAGCACGTATCAAACTGATATTAAAAGAAAAATTTTGGAGGTTGCAAACGCATATCTTCAATACAGAGAATTGGTAGCAAAGCTACATCAGGGTAAGATGCCACAAAAGGTGGATAATTATAATTTGGGAATAGATGGAATATTGTTGCGCAAGAACAGAATTTTTGTTCCAAATGTCCAGTAATTGAAACATATGATTTTGCATGAAATGCATAATGTCCCTTATGCAGGGCACCCTAGATATTAGAAAACTATGGTAATGATCAAGAGCCATTACTTTTGGCCAGGTATGAAGAGAGAGATCGATGAATACATCACTAGATGTATGGAATGCCCGAAAGTTAAAGTTGAGCATAGGCACTCAGCAGGGTTGTTGCAACCTTTGCCCATTCTTGAATGGAAGTGGGAAGTGGTAACAATGGATTTTATTACAGGATTGACCAGAACAGACAAGCTGCATGATTCGATCATGGTAGTGGTGGAAAAGCTTACAAAAGTTGCCCATTTTATTCCACTGAAAACTACTCACAAGGAAGCAGATGTTGTTGATATTTTCATGAAGAAAGTGGCATGATTGCATGGAATTCCTAAAACAATTGTGTCCGATAGAGACCCAAAATTCACCTCAAATTTCTGGAAAGGATTCGGAACGAATCTGAACTTTAGTAAAACTTATCATCCTGAGTCTGATGGATAGATAGAGAGGGTGAACAGAGTGATAGAAGACATAATGAGAATGTATGTGATGGAAAAACCATCGAAATAGGAAGACTACATGCACTTGGTAGAATTCGCTTACAACAATGGGTATCAGGAATCATTGAAGATGAGCCCATTTGAATCACTTTATGGCAGAAAGTGCAATACTCTAGTGAGTTGGGATAATCCAGCTAATAGGACAATAGTTGGGCCAGAGTTGCTCAAGGAGATGGAGGACCAAATGATAAAAATTAAGAAGAATTCAAAAGTTTCCCAAGACAGGATGAAAATCTATGTCAATAAGAACAAAACCCACAGAGAGTTCAAAGTGGGTGATCATGTTTTCCTAAAAGTGAAATCTAACAGGAGTTCCCTGAAGTTGGGAAGCTACGTCAAGTTGGCAACCAGATTTTGTGGACCATTTGAAATCCTAAAGAGGATTGGTCTAGTTGCTTATATGATTGCATTACCTACATCTATGTCTATTCATAATGTATTCCATGTATCATTGCTAAATAAATATATACCTGATGCTAATCATGTTATTGATTGGAATGTGATTCAGGTGGAGCAAGAAGGCGCTTTTCAAGTGCATCCGGTGCGCATTTTGGACCAGAAAATCAAGCAGCTCTGGAATCAAGCCATAGGGATTGTAAAGTTCCAATGGACCTGGTATGGTCCTAAGGACACTACTTGGTAGCATGAGGATGCAATGAGGATCGAATACCCGCATCTTTTTGAGGATTTTTGAAAATTTTGTTGTATATGGGTATAAGATGCATTGAGGATAGTCCATAAATAAGGGGAGGGGATTGTAATATCCCTCGGTCGAACCCAATTGTAAATGTAATGTAAGTGTACTTAAGTTGGTGAGTTGTTTTGACATCATTTTGTAATGCACCTTTCATGGCATAGTGGGCGCATGTACTGTGTAGTAAAATGATGTAGTGTACACATTCCTGGATATCGCGCATAGTAACTAAAGTGCGCACAATATGGAGGTCAGTGATCCTTTTGTATATGATATGTGTTATAGGCTAGTGAGCCATTTATTATAAGCTTGGATGCTTATGTTTTGGAATTAGGCCAGAGCGCCTAGATGTTAAAAGCCAGTGCACCTATTTTGTATATTTCTCATGATTAATATAAAATATATCATTGCACACATACCTACCATGATAAACGATATGGGGGACTGAAATCCACCAGTTAGGGAAAGGGAGGGCCAAAATTTAAGGGAAAGGGATAAGCTAGAGAGCTTAAGACAAAAAGGAATATTATATTAATATTTCTTAAAACATAAAGTATGGATAATTATTTTATCCTAAGTTCTAACATTGGGGACAAGTGGACCAAAGTAGCTTCCAACATGAAAAGTGTCAAGTTGGGGACATGCATACATATCGTTGGGACTTATCTCATTTGGGTACCTTCACCATCATTCTTACGATCATCTCTCCCATGATTCCTTCCATCACTCAGTCATCCAGTCAATTATTCCATGACCATTTCACTCATGCAGTATGTTATCCTTCAAACATTCATTTCACTGTATCTAATCATGTTTCCATAACCATCTCCGGTTGGTGTACCTGGTTATCTTGGGAGCGGAATTGAAGAAGCAGGTTGTCAGGCCCATGGGAAATTAAAGAGGCGGGTTGTCAGGCCCGTGAGAAATTCTCTAAGAGAGAGAATTGTTGGGGATTGATTTCATGAAGGTGCTAAACTACAACTACAGTGCAATGAGACTTCCTATTCATCCTGTTGTTGAAGCCCTGGAAGGGAAGTGGGGAAGCCGAGGGACTATTGAGAAAAGAAGGGGCACACTTCCTTGGGTGGGATAGGCATGTGAGGAATGAGAGGCTATAGGTTGTTAGTTGAGTGAGCACCTGAGACAAAGTCTTTCCTGTTGTCTATCAACCTTAGCCTAGTTAGGAACCCCTTTACCCGGGTGGAGTTTAGTCCCAGCTCGGGGGTGACTAACTGTTGAGAGTGATGAATAGTGTAGTCTAAGTCTAGGAGGTTCGTGGACGGTTTGTACACAGTTGGTGACAATATTTCCAAGATAAGTACCAATCGTATGATAAATTTACATGTTGCATTGTTATTTACATGCTTATGTTACGATTTATCATATATGTGATTATAATTGTCTGTGTGTTTATGGGTATTTCCATGTATATGTTGCATATCTGTGCTTACTTCTATTTCAATATGAAATCCTATATTTACAGAATGTAATTGTTTGGTTACGTTTATATGTAAAGCTTCTGCAAGAGTGTTGTATGTATATGTTATAATTGCATGCAGTTTGAAGAGAAAATTTATGTGGCATAACTCAGTTGAATAATGGGTATGTTACAGTATGTTCTACAGTGAGAGAGAGAAAGTGTTCCCTCATGTAGCATGGCCCGTTCATGGGTGGCCGTGGATGTTACATATACCATCCCCTCTTTTTGGAATATTTGATTTTTTTGTCTTTTTCAAATTTTTAATGAGCTTGAAAAAGAATAAAAGAATGCTACATTATAGAGGAGGAATGAGTGTCGCAGGAAAGAAAACTAGTTACGGGCGCATGGAACATATTGATTCTTGGTGCAAGGAGACATGTACAGGATAAGGACGCTCAGGAAAATTCCTCCATGGGTCAAGGTGTCAGATCGCAAAGGAAAAAAGTGTTGCAAGGATTGCGTTTAAGGATTGCTTTGAAGGTTCAGTTGAGAGAAAAATGGAGTCGACATTAGGCCAAAGACGCAATTATGATACCCCAATGTGATTAAGCATGATACAACAAGACTCCTTCCATGTAAATTTTTATGAGTCTAGAGAACRTAATCTTGGTGGTTTTTTCACATTTAGAGAGTCTGAAAAAATGCTAAAAGAAGACTCCAAGGAGTTCCTTTTTCACAATTAGTCTAGTCAGTTCAAAAAAGGGTTAAACTTATATCAAAAAGATGTCTCTTCAATACCATTTTAACAAGTGTGAATGAGACAAGGTCACTCAACCATCTTTTCAATTTTAAGGAGTATGAAAAGAGCTTAACTATGGACTCACATCCTTTTTTTAAGTTTAGTCTCCTTAACCCGAAAAGGTATAAAATATAACTTAGGAGAACTCTCATGGCGAGAAAAGTCTCCTGAGGCATGCCTTTTTCCTAGATAATACATTGGATGGAAAAGGGGTTAAACTTATGCCAAATAGATGTTCTTTCTAGACCAATTAATGAGTGTGAAAGGAACAAGGTCACTCGGTGATCTTTTCCTATTTAGAGAGTCTGAAAATAGCTTGATTATGGACTCCGAGGGAGTTCCTTTTTCATATGTAATCTCCAAGGCCTGAAAAAGAGATGAACCAAAACCAAGGAGAATGTTCCTTTTTCAAAACTTTAGTCCCTTGGGCCCAAAAAATGGTTAAACTTATGCATGGGATTACTCTCCTAGCGAACTGCAGTTCCTAGAGCATACCTTTAATCGTAAAATTATCCATCCAGACTGAAAAAGGGGTAAACTACCATTGGATAGATGTGACTTCAAATTTGAGTTTAGTGAGAATAAAGGGCAACAAGATCGCTAAAAAATCTTTTCATTTTTAAAGAGTTTGAAAAGGGATTAAAGAATACTCCAGGGAGGCTTCTTTTCTCAAGTAATCTAGATGAAACCAAAAAGTATAAATGAGCTCTCCTTAGATGTATCTTTAAAATTTTAAGCGAGCTTGAAAGACAACAAACCATGCTCTTAGGGATTCCCATGGGTAAGTCCAAGAATGATGACTAGAAAGAAGAATGAGGCTTCAATATGTAATCATGGCGAGACTAACAAGAACTCCCAAGCCTAAGAATAAAACTCACAACATGGACGCCAAAATGTAGCAAATGATCTACCTAGGGCATCGATGTAGAGTTGGGCTCTATCACCTGATCAAGACACTTCTAAAGTAGCTGAGAAGGTTCTGTGTCGCACTTCTGTGGGATCGATCCTAAGGAGAAATGAACCAGGAAATGGATAATGCAATAATGCAAGTAGGGAAAAACCTAAACTATATGCCATTTTCGAGGTCAATACCTATCAAAATTGTAACGCTCTTTTCTGTTACCAAGGCTTAATCACTCTGATACCAAACTGTAACGCTCTTTTTTGTTACCAAGGCTTAATCGCTCTGATACCAAACTGTAACCCTCTTTTCTGTTACCAAGGCTTAATCACTCTGATACCAAACTGTAATGCTCTTTTCTATTACCAAGGCTTAATCGCTCTGATACTAAACTGTAACGCTACTTTTCATAACTCATATAGGCATTATATAATTCACATGCATTTAAGAAATGAAATACATTAAACTCAGAGTAAATATAAGAATTACTGCTAACACAAATATTCTCTGGTATTAACAATAATTCATCTTCACAATGGAATACATGATAAAATATAAGTATCATTGGCATGCAAAACATAACATTTAACATAAGCTGATACTTATCTTGAAACTGTGGTAATTCCACCAACCAGGTGCAGGCCTTCCACGAACCTCCCAACCTTAGACCACATTTCTCATCAAGCTCGGCAGTAGGTCACCCTCGAGTTGGGACTAAGCTCCACCCCAAGGCAAGGAATACTAGGCTAGGCTAAGGTTACAAGGAAAACACATAGTCACAAGGAAGGAATTATCTCCCAGGAACCACTCATGTTCACTGCCCACAGACTCTCCTTCCCCACATGCTTGTTCCACCCCAGGAGTATACACCTTCTTTGTCACCTAGACAGCCCTTCAAATGTTAACCTCCCTTGCCTTGGGTTATAGTAATAGACTGGACTGGAAGTCTCCGAGCTCTGTGGAAGCCACAGGGTTCCTTCCAAGAGTTTTCTCCTTCCTCTATGCACTCTCTCACCTGGAGAGAATCACTTATAGGCCAACAACCTTCTCTTCCAACCTCAATCACCTCTTTCACCTGGAGAGAGTGTTGTACAACTGGCCAACAAGCCCCATGCAATCCAGCACTATGTGGCCACAAAAACCAATGAGGAAAATAGACACAGGCTTTCCAACAGGTTTAACAATGGCGGATGGTATCACGGATATGGCTTCGGACAAGACTCCACGCATAGGCTCGATGCTCAGACAGAGGATGCTTCGAAATAGATATGCCACACACAGGTTCGATGGTTCAGAGGGCGTACGGGGTATTCTTGCAGAGGTCAGACCATTTGTATTGTTCAGAAGATCGGATCGAATGGAGGAGGAACCCCTCTCACAGCTCATCTTGGTTGTTTTATTGGCATGAACCAAGGTTGACACTTGTCACCCTTGGAACTGCATGTGTTCCTTCCATTTGGAAGTCACATGTCATTCCAAAGTAACTTAGGGTAAAAACATATTATTCACACATATTTTGGAATAATATTAAAATATCATTCCCAAGTCTTAAGCCCCCTAGGCTTAACACTTAACCCCTTTTCCCACCTTCCAGCCCCTAATCCCTTTCCTTCTCTATGGATTCTTAGTCCCCCATCACTCATTCATCGTGTCGGCCTACACGTGGTGGTTTTTATATTTTATTAATGTGTTGCATACATATAAGTACAAAATAAGGCCCTTGGCCTACAACCCTTAGGCTCTCTGGCCTAACAATCACATAATACCACCATCTTATATATACTTGGCTCACCAACCTATAACATATATTTAGAATTCATTTCACAAGTATGATTTACAATAGGGCTCAGCCTTGGGGACACTACAATCCCCCTCCCCTTATTTCTGCACTATCCTCAGTGCAACCTTACACTGTCTCTGCAAGCTTTTCAAAATTTTCAAAAAGATGTGGGTACTTTGCCCGCATAACATCTTCATGCTCCCATGTCACATCCTCAGGACAATACCAGGTCCACTGGACCTTTACAAGATCTATGGATTGATTCCGGAGTTGTTTTCTTTTCCTGTCCAATATGCGCACAGGATGCACTTGCAGGACACCTTCTGGTTCCACCTAAATCACATTCCAATCGATAACGTGATTAGCATCAAGTATACATATTTTAAGAAGTGAAACATGAAACACATTATGTACAGCCATAGATGTAGGTAATGAAAGCATGTATGAAACTGGCCCAATCCTTTCAAGGATCTCAAATGGCCCACAAAATCTCGCTGCCAACTTGGAGCAACTTCCTAGCTTCAGGGAACTCCTGTTAGTTTTTAATTTCAGGAAAACATGATCGCCCACTTTGTATTCTCTATGGGTTCTATTCTTATCAGCATAACTCTTCTGCCTATCCTGGGCATCTTTCAAATTATGTTTAATTCTTATCATTTGGTCTTCCATCTCTTTGAGCAGCTCAGGCCCAACTACTGCTCTGTCAGCTGGATTATCCCAACTCACTAGAGTGTTGCACTTTCTTCCATAAAGTGCTTCAAATGGGCTCATCTTCAACAATGCATGATACCCATTATTGTAGGCGACTTCTACCAAATACAGGTAGTCTTCCCATCTTGATGGTTTATCCATCACATACATTCTCAATATGTCTTCTATTACTCTGTTCACCCTTTCTGTCTGACCACCAGACTCAGGATGATACGTTGTACTAAAGTTTAGATTCGTTATGAATCCCTTAAAGAGTCCTTTCCAGAAATTCGAGGTGAATTTCGGGTCCCTATTAGACACAATTGTCTTAGGAATTCTGTGTAATCTTGCCACTTCTTTTAAGAAGATACCAGCAACATCTGTTTCCCTGTGAGTGGTTTTCAGTGGAATAAAATGGGCAGTTTTTGTAATCTTGTCCACCACCACCATGATTGAATCATGCTTCTTGCTTGTTCTGGGTAATCCCCGTAATAAAATCCATTGTCACCACTTCCCATTTCCACTTAGGAATGGGTAAAGGTTGCAGCAACCCTGTTGGGTGCCTATGCTCAGCCTTAACTTTCTAGCACTCCACACATCTACCGATGTATTCAATGATTTCTTTATTCATACCCGACCAAAAATAATGGCTTTTGACTGCTGCTACAATCTTCTGATAATCAGGATGTCCGGCATACATCACGTTATGCATTTCTTTTATAATTTCTAGCTTCAATTCTTGGACATTGGGTATGTACACTCTGTTTTTATATAGAAATAAGCCATCAGCTTACAAGGTGTAACTTTCCTTGGTCTGTGGTCTCTCACGCTGTTGTATTTTTTCTACCAAATCTATGAACTGCAAATCAACATTTGCAGCTTCCAAAACTCTATCCCTGATATCAGTCCTGTATATGATAATGGTTGTAGCATGTAAGTCATGCACTTTTCTGCTGAGTGCATCAGCCACCTTATTTTCTTTCCCTTTAATATGCTTTATATCAAAGTCATATTCACACAGAAACTTCAGCCATCTAGTTTTCCTGGCATTTAAAGTCGGCTGATCAAATAAATACTTCAGACCATTGTGGTTTGTTCTCAATTCAAATCTCCTTCCCATGAGGTAATGTCTCTATTTCCTCAATGCATGGATGATTGTTGCCAACTCTAAATCGTGAGTGGCATAATTCCTTTCATGCTCTTTCAGCTTTCGGGACTCATAACATATTACAAATCCCTCTTGGCTGAGAACTCCTCCCAACCCCTCCTTACATGCATCTATGCACACCATGAAATTCGTATTTGGATATGCAATCTTCAGGATTGGAGCATTGGTTAACAGCTTCTTCAATCGCTGGAAACTGCTCTCTCACTCTTCATTCCACTGAAACTTCTTCTCCCTCCTTTGCAAGGAAGTGATAGGGTGAGCTATATTTGAGAATTCAGCTATAAACCTTCTGTAGTAGCCTGCCAGACCCATAAAATATCTAACTTATGCCACATTCCTTGGCGCTGACCATTCTTGGATGGCCTCAACCTTTTCAGGATCCACAACGATCCCTTCTTCTGAAATAATATGTCCCAAGTAATGGATCTGCCTTTGGTAAAATGAGAATTTTCTCAGCTTGGCATACAGTTGGTGTTCTCTCAACACTTGCAGAACCATTCTCAATTGTTGTTCATGTTCTTCCTCCGACTTGGAATACACCAAGATGTCATCGAGGAAGACTATGACAAACTTGTCTAAATAGTCCCTGAATACACCATTCATTAAGCACATGAAAACAACAGGTGCATTTGACAATCCAAACGACACCACCATGAACTCATAATGACCATACCTTGTCCTAAAGGTGGTCTTCCTGATGTCCTCATCATTTATTCTCACTTGGTGATATCCAAATCTGAGATCTATTTTTGAAAATATTTTTGCGTCCTTCAACTGATCGAAAAGATCATCGATCCTTGGCAGAGGATATTTGTTCTTGACAATTACCTTATTCAACTGTTGAAAATCAATGCACAGCCTCAACGTCCCATATTTATTCTTCACGAATAGGATCGAGGCTCCCCAAGGTGACACACTGGGGAGAATGTACCCCTTCTTCAAAAGCTTTTCAAGCTGCAATTACAACTCTTTCAGCTCTGGCGTACTCATTCTATAAGGATATTTCGAAACTGGAGCTGCCCTTGGTATCAAATTTATAGAAAAATCGATGTCCCTCTTCGGAGGTAGTCCAGGTGCCTCCTGAAATATGTCCTTGAACTCTTTGAGTACCTCATGGTCTTCTAGTTTCGAGACTGCATCTCTGGATGCTTCTCCCACACGGGCTACAAATAATTGACAACCTTTCTTGTAACACTTCTTTAGTTGCATTGATGAGATTTCTCTAACAGTCATGGCTCTAGGAATTCCTTGGACTTTTACCTGATTTCCCTCTTTGTCCAGGCATGCAAACCTCTTGTTACGACATTCTAGAAGGGCATGGTGTTGGTCCAACCAGTCCATTCCAATTAAGCAGTCGTAAGAGCCTAAAGGAAGAATATTCAATTCATCCTTAGTGCTCAATCCCTTCATGTCCATTGAACATGACTTAACCAATTCAATGACCTTCCTTTTGGTTCATGTGGCTAACTATACTAGCTAAGACTTTTCATGTTTGCTTCTTGATAAATGCAAACTTTCCACCACCCTAGGATCTACATAACTATGGCTAGCCCCTGAATCAATTAAAATAATTAGTGGTCGGTTGTTAAGCATACCTTCCACTTCAATCATGTGCAATTGAAATTCTGCTTGCTTGTTGTCCAGGGATGCGTAGATCCTTGGCATCCTGCTGCCCATATCCTCCATTTTTTCATCTTGTTGAACATTTTGGACGGTTCTCGCTTTATCTTTTCTGTGGGGGAAGTATCTATACCTATGGTTCCCTTTACAGCCCCAACACTCCATAGGTGATGGTCTGGGCAATTGTTCACCCACTTTATCCTTCTTGGGCTCTCTAAAGGATGGTTGTTCATGAGGATTGTTTCTGAAAAAGGGAGGCTTGTTTCCCTTCTACCTCTGTTCCTTCTTAAACCTCTTCTGGTCATCCCAAGCCTTTCGAAAGGTAAGCTTTTCTCTTTGTTGTTCATACAAGCATTTCTCCCTTCTTATCGCTTCTTCCACAGTCTTAGGATCATCATACTGAATCTTGTCACTGATGGAAGGTGGCAGTCCACTCAGATACCTCTGAATCTTGATAGTCTCATCTTTGATGAATGGAACATACTTCAGTAGTTCCAAGAAACTTTGTTTGTACTCATCAATGGTCATGCTGCCTAGATTGAGTTCAAAGAACTCCTTCATATTTCTATCATAGTATATTTTGGTCAGGTATTTCTTCTTGAAATACCTCTTAAACTCCTTCCAAGTGATATATTTTTCTCTGATGTGTTGCACTTGTACAATCTAATCCCACCACATGGATGCTTTTCCTTTTAGCTGGTACGTCGCAATTCTTCCTTCTGCATGAGAGGATTAGTTCTGCAGTTGGAAATATTTCTTCATTCCAAGAAACCATGTTTCAGAATATTCCTCCTTCTTATGTTCTCCATCGAACGTTGGAGGCTCAATCTTGTTCATCTCCCCTTTCAATTCATCCTTTACAGATTTTCGGTGTTTTCTGGTAGGGGACGGGCTTGAACTACTATGTGTTTCCTTGCCAGAATGCTTCAGGGAGAGACGATAATGTCTTCTACCACTCCTCGATCTCCTTCTCCTCTCATGGGTTCTGACACTTCTTGATCTGTTTGTGTCACTCTCTTTTTCCAATTTCTTTTCTATTCTTTCCAATCTCTTCAACATTTTTAAGTTGAATTCACCCTGTTGATCCCAGATTTTCATGAGTTTTTGCCTATCAGCTCGGCGAGCCCGGGCATCTTTCTGCAATATTTCAATGAGTTTCATCATATGTCCTTCCTTATCCATCTCTTTTCCATGCCCATTAGAGTTTGTTCCTTCAACTCCCAGGTTGACATTCCTTCCTACCCTTTCGTCCTCTGTTTCGGAGGAAATTTGCACCTCTTCCAATTCCATACTCGACGTCGGTTTTCGGTTGTCCTGACACTCGTTGAAATCTGCACACATGATATGTAGCCAACTGAAGTTTGTCATTCCTTAACCCTTACAACATCACAATATTCATAAATCAACGTGAGTGAGAAAACATTTTAACTTCACAAATTTTTTTGAGCTCTGACGGCTCTACAATTTCGGGACTTCGGGACTTCTGGCTTCGGGGTTTTGGTTCACGAGGCTCTCACACTCGCTTTTGGGTTTTGGGTCTTCGGTACCTGGGAGTTCATAACACAGTGACTCCCAACTTCTTCTCGCTATAATCCCCGAAATCCGATACACGGTTTCTTGTACGGGATCCAACGATCCTCGATGAGTTGGGTTTAACAGTCCAGATCTTTTCATAATTTCATGAATCAGAATTTCACGATGCAGTGAATCCTAATCTTTGTCGCCTCAATTCCCAAATTCCAAAAATTCAATTTCCTTTCTCTCTGGGCCCACAACACAGCTGTCGCCCTTAAAATCTGCTACGATTCTTCCATCTTTGAAGACTTCGGGACTTCGGGACTTCAGGACTTTGGGTTTCAGGTTTTCGATTCTTGAGACTTCCTGTCTCTCTTTCCTTTCCAACCCCCGACTTCCAAAATTTCGATTTACTTTATTCTCCCAGCCCACAACACAGTTGTCTCCCTTCACCACAGTGGCGCGTGGTACATTCAGGAGGGTCCACGTCACCTTCGGTGATGTCATCAGGTCCCACCACTCTCACTTGTCTTCTCGATTCACTGGCACATGGTACACATTCATGCACCCACATCCATTCCAAGCAAAATCCCACAGTTAGACTCCTTCCTCAGATCTACGGTGCAAATCTTTTCGGCGTTTCGGGGTTTCGGGCATCGAGATTCCATGTATCCCATATCTCGAACTTCCATTTGCTGAAATCCTGAATTACGATTTACTCTTCCACTTGATCCAACGGTCAATTCCTCTCCTGCAATCCATGGTGTAGATCGTTTTGGGAATCCATGTTTCACTAACTCACGACTTGTGAACACAAGGGTCTTCCTTTTTGGTTTCTCGGGTGCCGAAACGTCATCTGGAAGCCACGTGGTTCCCCCGATGGACGGTCCTGACGAATTTCAGGATTTCACGTATTGTGAATTCCACGCTCCCATGCAACACCAAAGGGTATTTAAACCCTGTGCACATTCTCTAGATCTGATGGTCACAAGGGTTTGACTTCCCTTCTGAATAGATCATAAGGCTCCAACACTTCTGGTGTGGAGTCCTCTCTCCCTGTGGCCATATACCACACCAACTGCAGTTTCACAACACCGCTATACCTCATGATCTTGTAAGCACGTAAAGTAACTCATTGACACATATGGAGCATTCCAGGGTCCAAAATCGATCCTCCAAACACAATTTCTCCTCACACCCTCGGTCCAAAGACCACTCAACTGGCCCATCTAGGCTCAGTGTCAAAACCTTGGCTCTGATACCAAACTATAACGCTCTTTTCTGTTAACAAGGATTAATTTATCTGATACCAAACTGTAACGTTCTTTTTTGTTACCAAGGCTTAATCGCTCTGATACCAAACTGTAACGCTCTTTTCTGTTACCAAGGCTTAATCGCTCTGATACCAAACTGTAACGCTCTTTTCTGTTACCAAGGCTTAATCTCTCTGATACCAAACTGTAACGCTACTTTTCATAACTCATACAGGCATTATATAATCCACATGCATTTAAGCAATGAAATACATTTAAACTCAGAGTAAATATAAGAATTACTGCTAACACAAATATTCCCTCGCATTAACAATAATTCATCTGCACAACGGAATACATGATAAAATATAAGTATCACAGGCATGCAAAACATAACATTTAACATAAGCTGATACTTATCTTGAAACTATGGTAATTCCACCAACCAGGTGCAGGCCTTCCACGAACCTCCCAGCCTTAGACTATGTTGCTCATCAAGCTCAACAGTAGGTCACCCCCGATTTGGGCCTAAGCTCCACCCCAAGGCAAGGAATCCTAGGCTAGGCTGAGGTTACAGGGAAAACACATAGTCACAAGGAAGGAATTCTCTCCCAGGAACCACTCATGCTCACTGCCCACAGACTCTCCTTGCCCACATGCCTGTTACACCCCAGGAGTATACACCTTCTCTGTCACCTAGATAGTCCTTCGGCTACTAACCTCCCTTGCCTTGGGTTACAGCAACAGACCGGACCAAAAGTCTTTGAGCTCTATGGCAGCTACAGGGTTCCTTCCAGGAGTTCTCTCCTTCCTCTGTGCACTCTCTCACCTGGAGAGAATCGTTTACAGGCCAACAACCTGTTCTTCCAACCTCAATCAACTCTCTCACCTAGAGAGAGTGTTGTACAACTGGCCAACAAGCCCCATGCAGTCCAACACTGCGTGGCCACAACAACCAATGGGGAAAACAGAAACAGGCTTTCCAACAGGTTTAACAATGGTGGATGGTATCACAGATATGGATTCAGACAAGACTCCACGCATAGGCTTGATGCTCAGACAGAGGATTCTTTGGAACAAAGATGCCACACACATGTTCGATGGTTCAAAGGGCATACGAGGTATTCTTGCAGAGGTCGAACCGGTCATATTGTTCAAAAGATTGGATCGAATGGAGGAGGAACCCCTCTCACGACTCATCTTGGTCATTTTATTCGCATGCACCAGGGTTGACACTTGTCACCCTTGGAATTGCATGCATTCCTTCCATTTGGAAGTCACGTGTCATCCCAAAA
>WSFP011318267.1:0-41626 GCA_009831015.1 Picea engelmannii | reverse complement strand
GTAAAACATTGGTGTACTGTGTATGTGTGTGATTGTTTATTTATTACTACTCATTATTGGATAATAATTCTTCATTGATATAACATTTGAAGAAAAAGGATTATAATTACGTTATTATTGATTCACCCCCCCTCTCAGTAATCCAACAACACTTTGGCGATATTCTCGTTCACCAACATGTTGAACCTCCCGGAGTAGGACTTTGCTGGAGTAATTTAGGCTATCCTTTCACTAGGCTCAATCTAACAGTCAAGGAGGGTCCCGAAGGATCCCTAGATCCACGGTCTACATTACTTCACATCCGAGAAGTGGAGCGAGATTTAACAAGGGGATGAATTCTATGATGATAGGTAAATGACCGCCAACTGTCAAGTTACCGGTCTGACAGGTTGCCTTCAACACATTTGAACGTTGTAATGTTCATTCACCCCGAAGCTCCAGACTCCTGGAGTCCCGCACAACTTAGCTCTTTTTTTAGTGTGGTGAAGGGTTCCAAGGTCCTAGTCCTATGGAACATTGTCAAGCTCCAGAGGCTACACTCCTAGATCTTAGCTGAAATTTGGTTAAGGTCGTGGTCATGAGCCTATGGTTACTTCAATGACTAGTTTGAAGGAAGCGCCTTCCATTCATATAACTCAAGTTCTCAAATACGGAAAGGAAATTTTAGGGATTGACCGGACCTAGATGGTCTGTAGAGTCTATCCCAACTCTTTTGCTTGTGGGATTGATCCCTAAGAAATCCCTTTGAGGAATTTTCTAACCACTACATAGGTAAAATCCTTATATCCCAAATTCATTTAGAACCCCATTACTGATAGTTTTCCTTTTCTAGGTAGAAGTAAGCAGAAAACCATTGACTGGGGACAATGGTCAAACTCTACCTCAACATATTAGGTCGGCTAGACCGCCAGAGTCACAATTATCTAACATCCAAACAAAATACAATAATATACCATCATCCCTATACATCAAGGATGTATCTGTATAGAGAAAATACAAGCATTCAATCAGACATTTTAAATTCAAGTCTACAGAGTCTATGGAATACTTATCTATTATAGGCAATCACCGACCAACTGATTGTGGGTGTTCTCCTTTCCACCCAACCATAGGCTCAGAGGCATTGCTTATTAGTGCTCTGGCCAGCCCCGTGCCAAGCCATGATATCACTAGGGAACTTTTGCAATTTCTCAGAGACTGTTTCTTTGTCACAACCTCTACAAGGTTTATCAAATGCTCCCTCATCATCAAGCTCACAACCCTCTTCTCAGGTCATGTTTTCTGCAACTTGCAGAGATCCTTTCTTGTGTTCTCTCCCTTTTAACCAGAACA
Source organism: Picea engelmannii (assembly GCA_009831015.1). Lineage (NCBI taxonomy): Eukaryota > Viridiplantae > Streptophyta > Pinopsida > Pinales > Pinaceae > Picea > Picea engelmannii. The sequence continues at coordinate 40,294 of WSFP011318267.1, read as the reverse complement.
ACTTAATCCTTTAGTTCTTCTTCTAAGTTGAAGAGCCTCATGTGCTCTTCCTATTTCTGAATTGTATCCTCCTTCTCTTGCAAGCCCTCTCCTTTTCCCCCCTAGGGAGGTTCTAGACCTATATTGTTCCTTCTGTTAGAAGGAACTCGGGTCAGTCTGGGCCTGCAAGAAAACTGCATTATGTGGTACTTTGGGCTGACAATTTTCTGTCTCCTCAACCAGACTCTACATGCTTCCATTCATGGGGGTAGTTGATTATTCAACCACTAGTCCTTCTTTCATTAACTGATTTTTCCTTGGGATAAGGATGAGGCTTATTATTTCAACAAGAAGAATTTGGGTCATTTTGAAATAATGAACCCTCTCTACAGTTTCCTCACTCTTTCCTCTAGTGGTATCATGGCCAGTACTTCAAGGCTTCACCCCCATAGTCAGTTATTGACAATCTAAACAATAATATATTTACATTATTCACATTCCATAGCATGGTAATCATAATTAATGATTAATTACAAGTTGGGGGAAACAAGGGTATTACAACTAATTTCATGTAGCTTTCAATGGCGAATTAAAACAGATTTAGCTACTATCTACAACCATAAATAGAAGCATCAACAACATGCTAATAATCAACATGAAATGCATATAAACAACTCATTACAGTAGAATATAAATCATTATCATTTACATAGAGTTCATGCAAATCAATAACACATGTAAATAACTCTACAACAAGATAAAACACTTATCTTTTAACAATGGTTGTGCAACCAACTACTTAGGACGAACATTCCACCCAACCATAGACCAATTGTTCAAAATATCAACTGTCAGTCACCCCTGAGTTGAGGCTAGTAATCCAAAAAAGAGGGTGGTCTCTCACAGTCCATTCACATTTCATAAAACCAACAACCTAATGTTATCTTCCTATAACTATCTAGATTTTCCACCATCTCTCTTCCTCTTGACCTGTCCAACCTAAGGAATGCACCCCTTCACTGATGTCAATCCCTCGAGAGTCCCATTCATTTACCAAAGTCTCTCTGGCACAGGTAACCATGAATATCTCAGTTGGGAACTCAAGGGAACTTGATGCTAGGAAAACTACTAGCAAACCAACAACAAACACATGTTGTTTTAGTGCAACTTACACATGAGTTCACTCTCCAGGCCTGACAACCAATTCTTCAATTTCTAGCTCCAAATATGCTCCAATATGCTCCATCTTTCTCTATAATTCTCCCTCCATGCTTGCACCAGTTCCAAGCTCTCTTTCTGTGTCTCTACTTGCTCTTCATGCACCCAAAACTCAATGTGTAAAATTGCTCTCTCCACCCATACAAATTTCCTCTCTTTTGGGTTGCTTTATTTGACTCACACTGTTGCCCAAGATGATTGTACTCAACCCCTTCCCAATAACTATAGGATGTGACTACTCACACCCACCCTCTTACATGTATTAAATGATTGGTTTTGGGAACACTCAATCAGAAATTGGAAGGTTCATATACAAATAACAATTTTAAGAAAAATGGTTGAATTAATATTCATGGGTAATTCCCCCTTGGCCCCCTCTAGGCCATTATCCTAGACACTCCCCTCTCTTGTGTATTAATTCATCCCCCATCTCTTGTCTATATCCCCTTAGCAGCTAGAATCACATTTTATTATTAAAACATAGGAATACAATTTGCATATTACATCATTTTTTCATAGCCACACATTATATCTACACAAGCATCAATTAAACTGGGGATTATAATGGGGATGCTACATTTTTCCTCCCCTATAATTGTGTGTCATCCTCGGTGCACTCTATGCCGATATACATATATGAAATTTACATCAAAATACTTAGAAATAAAATTCTACAATATAACAACTCCAACAACAGCTCCAACCATAATCTCATGTTCCTCTCAAATCATCGACCCAAGGAATGCACCATTTGTTTTTCAGGTTAAACCAAGGGATGTACCATACGCTTATCAAGGCTGACCCAAAGAATGAGCCATTTTTTTATCAAGGTCCCTGGCATATTTGGATAGGACTTTGAGAAGTGGTTTTGGAACTGTAGCCGATCAAAATGGAGTCTTGAATTCCATTTTCTTAAAAATTGTCAAAAATGTGTGGATATGTTGCCCACATGTTTTCTTCATGCTCTCATTTAGCATCTTCAGGAATGTAATTGGTCCATTGAAACTTTACCATTCTTATGGCCTTGCTCCTAATCACTTTGACTTTCCAGTCCAGGAAGCGTACTGGTTCCACCCGAAAATCCCCTTCGTTCTCCACCCGGATCACATTCCAATCAATTATGTGGTTAGGTTCAGGAACATATTTCTTTAATAATGATACATGGAATACATTATGAATTCTCATGGATGTAGATAATGCTAACATGTATGTAATTGTCCCTATCTTTTCTAATATTTCAAAATGTCCACAGTATCTCACTACCAACTTTGGGAAACTTCATAATCTTATCAAACTTCTCTTTTCCTTTGCTTTTAAGAACACATGTTCTCCCACTTTAAAACCTCTGAAAAATCTATTCTTGTCTACATAACTTTTTTCCTATCCTGGGTAGCCTTTAAATTATGATTTATCTTTTACATTTGCTCTTCCATTTCCTTTAACAATTCTAGCCCAACAACTGCTCTATCTGTTGGATTATCCCAACTCATCGGAGTGTTACATTTTCTTCCATACAATGCTTCAAACGAACTCATTTTCAATGAATCATGATACCCATTGTTGTAGGAAAAATCAACTAAATGAATATAATCTTCCCACTTTGATGGTTGACCCATCACATACATTCTAAGCATGTCCTCAATTATCATGTTAGTCCTTTATGTTTTCCCATCTGACTCTAGATGATACATTGTACTAAGATTTAGATTTGTTCCAAATCCTTTGAATAAACCTTTCCAAAAATTTGAAGTAAACTTTGGATCTCTATCTGAAACTATTGTCTTAGGCACTCCATGTAACCCAGAAACTTCTTTCATATATATTTATGCAATATTTGTTTCCTTGTGTGTAGTCTTTACTGGAATAAAATGTGTTTCCTTAGTCAATTTATCAACCACCACCATGATGGAATCATGCTTCTTCACTGTTCTGGGAAGCTTAGTAATAAAATCAATTGTGACAACTTCCTACTTCCATTCTAGAATGGGAAATGGTTGTAGAAAACTTGTAGGATACCTATGTTATGTCTTTACTTTTTGTCATTCTAGACATATGGCTATGTAATTAGCCACTTACTTTTTCATTCCCGGCCAAAATTATTGGCTTCTTACAACTGCAATTTTTTCTAATATCCTGGGTGCCCAACATATGACACATTATGGATTTCCTTCATAACTGCATTTTTCATCTCATTGGAATTTGGCACATACACCTTACTTTTATACATGAGAATTCCATCTTATTTCAGCTCATAAGAATTAAATTTATGTTGAAAATTAATTTGTTGTAATATCTCTTTTATTTTTAAATAATTTTGATCTGAATTTGTTGTAATATCTCTTTTATTTTTAAATAATGTCCATCTTTCTTCTTTACAAAAAGAACTGGGGCTCCCCAAGGTGACATACTTGGGAATATATACCCCTTCTTTAACAAATCCACAAACTAGATATGCAACTCCCTCAATTCTGTTGTGCCCATTCTATAAGGTGTCTTGGACACTAAGGCAACTCCTAGCACCAAATCTATAGAGAAATCAATGTCTCTCTTTGGTGGAAATCCTAGTATTTCTCTAAAAACATATTCAAAATCCCTTAAGACCAGATGGTCTCCAATGTTTTCAACTTTATCTTTGGCTACCTCTTCCATGTGGGCTGCAAAAATATGGCATCCCTTTTTGAAACTCTTCTTCAACTGCATAATTGGAATTTCTCTAACAATACAACTCTTGGAATGCCTTGAATATTTCCTTGTTTCCCTTCTTCATCAAGACATGTGATTGTATTGTTGTAACAGTCTAGGATAGCATGGTGTTTTCTATCTAATCCATACCAATTAGACAGTCATATGAACCCAATGGTGTTATGTTTACATCCACCTTTGTGTTGATTCCATTCATGTCTATTTCAAAATTTTAACCAACTCATTGATCTTTGTGTTAGCTCCTGTGGCTAATTGAACTAACCAAGATTTCTTATGCTTACATATTTGCAAGTGAAATCTTTAAACAATGTTAGCATTTATGTAACTATGGCTAGCTCCAAAATCAATGAAAACTGCTATGGGGTGGTTATCAATCTTACATTCCAATTCAATCATGGTGGATTGATATTTTGTTTGGTGTTTTTCTAAGGCTGCATAAATCCTTGGCATGATTCCTCCCATGTCTTCCACTGTTTCATCCTTCTGAATGTTTTGGATAGTACTCATTATTTCTCCTTTATGAGGGAATCCCCTATATAAGTGATTTTCCTCACATCCCCAACATTGAACAAGTTGTTGCCTTGGCCTTTTCCCAAAATATTATGTAGTTTTGTGCCCATTTTGGGCTGCTTGACCTTTCTTATTTTCTTAGGAATTATTTCTGGAAAAAAAGGTGGCTTAAAACCTTTTTCCCTTTGATCAGTTTTCCCTTTCATCTTGTCATTCCAAGCCTTTTGGAAAACTAGTCTTCCTTTGCTTTGCTCATAAATATGCCTTTCTCTCCTTATGGTTTCTTCCAAGGTTTTGGGGTTGTCATATTGAATACTGTCACTGTAGAAGGAGGGTAACCCACTTAGAAACCTTTGAATTTTGACTTTATCATCCTTGATGAAGTCAACATACTTCAACAATTCAAAGAACCTCTTCTCATATTCCTCCATTGTCATGGTTCCCAACTTGAGTTCAAAGAAAACTTTCATATGCCTTTCATAGTAATGCTCCGACAAATATTTCTCTTGGAAATATCCTTTGAATTGCCTCCATGAGATGCTCTTCTCATCTAGGTTATTGGCTTGCATAAGATGATCCCACCACATGGTTTCTTTTCCTTCCTAGTGGTAGGTGGAAATCCCATCTTCTACCTGAGATGGGTAATCGTGCAACTATAAATATTTATTAATTTACAATAGCCGGGCCTTATGCCTCTTCTCCTTTCCAGTGCTCACCATTGAAAGTAGGTGGATTAATTTTCCTGATTTCACCTTGCAAGATGTTTACCTCATGCCATCTACTTTTCCTCTGAATAGGAGACACACTTGGGTTTCTCCCTGGCCCTAAACTTGCATGAGTCCTTCTAGTGGACTTCCTTGGGGAATGATGGTGCCTTCTCATGCTTCTTGACTGCCTATAATTTCAATGATCATCCCTTTTTCTATGGGATCTAGATGAAGACACTTTTCTAGCACTAGTTTCTTGCTTATTTCCAGATTTCTTGGTAACCTACTTATGCAACATGTCTAAGCTCTGAATTATCTCTTCCCAATCCTTATTAATCCTTTCATTATCAACTCTATAACTCTTCACTTCCCTATGAAGGATTCTCATTGTGACATGCTCTTTCCTATCTCTTCTTCCATTTGAATCTGTCTCGACATTCCCCATGTTGACATGCAAACCTATGACCTCTTCTTCATGGATGTAAAATCCCTGATCATATTCCATAACTCCAGTTCTCATATAAGAACCAAATTTGTTTTCATGTACCTTTAACTCTGCAAGAAATGTGCATGTAATAATTACTGTTAGAAACATGCATAGCATAAAACATTTCATCCATTATAATACATGTTATTTCTTCATCAATTTATGAAGGAAACATTGCACCAATTCAAATTTTGATTCCATATATGAATTCCTCTCTCAAATATCTTTCCAACGGCTATAACCATGCCTCAAACTAAATTCTAGAAGTGAAAAGTTACAACAATTACATGTTGTGATTTCCACCCTTTTACTGCTACAAAAATTTATTTATTAATTTCGGAGAATTGTCATTGCCCGAATAAAAATTACTGGTTGACATGTGTCTTCTACTCTTCAATATATTTCCAACAACTATTCATTTACTCAAATCTAAGCTCCAAGATTAAAGTTATGGTCCAGAGAAGTTTAGGTTGTTTTACCCAATTTACCCCTGCATGCTACATGTGCCTTATTTCTCTTCCTGCACATTTTGAGGTACCCATAACCAAAGTATGACTCCATCGCTACCTTCTATGGGTCATAATATTTCTACTGACTTCTCTTGTGCCCCAAATGGCCTTCTGAGCATGGAGTTATGCCCTATGGAAGTAAAATTGGTGCCAAAATTTTACCCTCATTGTTTTGGTTGTAAATTTTTCATATGAGCTCTGTTTTGCAAATCGTTTAGCTCATTGGATAAATCTCTCTAAGTTATTTTATTTGAGATGAAAACACAGCTTGTACCTTGGTATACTTTGTTCTCACTGGTTTTGACTTGCTAAAAATTTCGTTTAGGGCCTAAAAAATGCCTTGCAAGTTATTGACCTTCAAAATTATGAAAAAAAATACAGAAAATTTCATACAAAATGTATTTGTTTACTACTCTAATAGTATTTTAAATATGAACCGTTGATCTCGAATCAATATAAACAACAACCATTGATCTGACTCTATCAACAATTGACCATCAACACTTTCCTTTGGACACACAAAACATTTTTCCCAAACAGTCGATCTGATCGTTGGTCGTCAGATCAACTCCTCAATGACCAATTTGTGCAAAACTATTAAATTGGCCAATTCGATCATCGACCATTGGTAATCGGTGATCCCCGATGACTATTGACTACACTTTCCCAAATCAGAGGACTTGAACATCAGTCATCAACCACTTCCGCTGGTTGACGTGGAAACTGATGACATGGTATGACACGTGGATGTTGATGTGGCATGACACGTCATATTGAGGTGTCAACTTGGGTGATGTGTCACAACATGTGTATGTTTATGTGGCATGACACATGGATGATGACATCATCATCCTCTTCCCTCCATTGGCCATCGACCGACTCTCTTGGAATACCCGAACACCTCATCGAATTCGCCGACGCGTGACCATCGGTGCATCAGTCATCGACGACTTCTATTTCTTGATTCAAAATACTTCACCTAATTCAGCCAACCTTCGACCACCGTCTGATCAGCCATCAAATATTTCCATTGGCAATTGATAACACTTCGGTGGATTCATCCAACCTGTGAATGTTGGCCATCGACGATTAGAGATGTCTTATGGCTGAAACAATCTCTTCTCCCTTTCGGTCGACCCAACCATCAGTCGTCGATGATTTCTCTTGGTGAAATTTAACACTTTGAATTTTTTTGACATTTCTCCAATTGATCTAGGTTGTCGATCTCATATTTTTCACAACCCCTGAAATGAATCTTGGTTGTTTCTTGTATCAAATTCATCCAACTCTATCAACACATTCCCATTGGTATTCATCCATTGGCGTTTTCTCTTGGCGAATTTCCAACACTTCTCCAAACTCTTCAATCTAACCATTGACCGTCGGCAGATTCTGTTGTCGAACCTCGCACTTAGAAAATTTTGGTCACAGTCCAGATGAATCTGGATCGTCGATATCCATCAACTTCCAAATGTCAAAATTAAATATCAACCATTGATTTTATCAACCTTCCTGACGACTGAACCTTTACGATTTTTTTTTAAATTTATCAAGGTGAATCTCAACCATTGATCTTGAGATCAAACGTGATCTTGACTGTCAATTCACCAAACTGCCTGCAACTCTACATGCAGCCATTAAAACTTGAATTTCGACCATTCCGAATCAAATTTCGATCTGGAACTTTACTTCTTAGCTCCATGGAACCTATTAAATAGTATGGAGTCATTTAAACTCAGATTTCACCCACAGATTTGGGGATTTCTCTCTGAATTCTTTGTTTTTTCTCAAATCTGTCATAGACAAAATATGCAACATCGAATTTCACCAACTCACTCTAATTCAATCCCATTCAAGCCTGGTGTTTGAACCAAATTCTCTAATACCATAATGTAACATCCCCCAGCCCAACCAAGGGACATTACGGTATGGAATACTCATAAAAGCAATAATTTCTCCTAACTAAATTAATTCTTTTACAGTTAACTAATTTCATGTAGGTTTTAACTATGAATTAAAATATATTTATCTACTATCTACAACCATAAAATATAAGCATCTACAACATGTTAATAATCAACATGAAATGCAGCTAAAAAACTCATTACAACAACATATAAATCATTCTCATTTACACAGAGTTCATGCACAACAATAACACATGTAAATAACTCAGCAACAAGATAAAACACTTATTTTTTAATAGTGGTTGTGCAATCAATTGCTTAGGATAGAAGTTCCACTCAAGCATAGACTGACTATTCAAAATCTCAACATCCAGTCACCCCCAAGCTGAGGCTAGTAATACAATAAAGAGGGTGGTCTCTCACAATCCACTCACAATTCATAAAACCAACAACCCATTGATATCTTCCTACAATTATCCCAATTTTCCACCATCTCTCTTCCTCATGACCTGTCCAACCCAAGGAATGTACCCCTTCACTAATCTTAGTTCCTTGGGTATCCCATTGATTTATCAGGGTCTCTCTGGCATAGGTAACCAATAATATCTCAATTGGGAACTCAAGGGAACTTGCTCCCAGGAAAACTACCAGCAAACCAACAATAAACACTTGTTGTTTTAGTGCAACTCACACAAGAGTTCACTCTTCAGGATTGACAACCTGGTTCTTCAATTTATAGCTCCAAATACACTCCAATACAGTCCAACTTGCTCTATAATTCACCCTTCATGGTTTCACCAATTACAAGCTCTCTTTCTTTCTTTCTACTTGCTCTGCATGCACCCAAAACTCAATGTATAAAACTGCTCTCTCCACCCATACGAATTTCCTCTCTTTTGGCTTGCTTTGCTTGACTCACACTCTTACCCAAGATGATTGTAATCAAACCCCATGTTCCCAATAACTATGGGATGTGACTACTCATACCCACCCTCTTACATGTATTCAATGATTAGCATTGGGAACACTCAATCGGAAATTGGAAGGTTCATATACAAATAGAAAATTTAGGGAAATGGGTTGAATTAATATCAATGGGTAATTCCTCGTTGGACCCCCTCTTGGCCATTATCCTAGAAACTCCCCTATATTTTGGATTAATTCATCCCCCATATCTTTTCGGTGTCCCCTTAGTAGCGGGCATGAAATTTTATTATTAAAACATAGAAATACAATTCGCATATTACATCGCTTTGGTTGTAGCCACACATTATATCTACACAAGCATTAATTAAACTGAATATTAGATTGGGGATGTTACACATTTTTTTCGATAGGGCCTGTATAGGACTATTCCTGTCTCCACCAACTCTACAATCCTATTGGGTTCCTCTGCAATTCATTCCCTCCAAACATGCAACTCATGCCAATTCATAGAGTTATTGGCCATAGGCCTTGGGTTACTTATACATGCATTTAATAGGAGTTAACCATTATGTAATTGACCATCACAGAAGAGTTTAAATGCTAATGCATTCATACATCATGTTCGTAAATCCATACTTTTTCTCTCAAGTGCACAATCCTACACATTTACATAGCTTTTAAAATATAAACAAAATACAAAGAGAAACTTATCTGTTATGAGCAGTCTGATAGCCAACTAACCGAGGGTGAGCACTTTTCCACCCAATCATAGGCTCTTTTGCACTGTCATTTTTAGTAGCAATCCACCCTTGTGTCAGGCCATGATACCACCAAGGAACATTCAGTGTCTCAAATAAAATTAACAGTGTGAAGGCTACTCTCCTTCACAAAATATACTGACATAAATCCTCTATACCCACCATGCCCAAGGCCTCCATGAGGTTTCTCATATTTTTTCCATGTATATTTCCTCTGTACAAGGGTTTCCCTTCACTACTCCACATTCCCTTAGTGCCCTCCCCTTCAAGTGCTATTTTATGTCAAAAAAACATCAAGCTAGAGGTCCTCTCAACTTAGTTCAGGTTTGGGTTCTCTATCCATCCACACAAGTTATATTTCTATGTCTCTCTAGTCATGGGTTCTTCCCAACTATGAGCATTCTCCACACTCTTTGCACATTCCCCCTCTTCCTCCAGTCTCCCAGACTCTTTGTCTTCTTCAGTATGCACCTCATTTGTTTATTCCTTTCTTCTCCAAGAAATTTCTGCATCTACTCCTCCCTTCCTTCGATGAGAAGGACCTTGGGTCAATCAGGGAAAATGAGGTGGTATTTTTGTACCCTGGATGATATTCTTCAGTTGTACTAGCTAGTCCTCAACACTTCCATTCATTGTGGGTGGTTGGTTGTTCAACTGCCAAACCCTTCTCATTAACTAATTTGCTTTGAATTTAGGAAAAAGGGAAATAAATTGATTATTCCCAAAATAACTCAAAAAGGTGACTTGGGATTCTTTAGCATGAAAAACCCCATTTATGCCCCCTCGCTATTCCCTCTTGTGGTGTCCTGGCCAGTACTATTTCTCCACCCATGAGTCATTTTTTGTTTTTCTTTATTAAACAATTAATACATTTACATTGTTCAGATTACCATGGCATGGTAATATTATCTCTATGTTGAGATAATACCATCACTGATCATGTTTTATTACAATTAATCACATAACCAAAAAGGGATGTTAAATTCCATTGTCCCTTTAAAGGAACATTGTCCTCGATGTTCTCTCCTCTCGGAAACACATGTCATGTCTTCATCCTTCAGTGTCTTTAGCAATGTCATTTCTCCTCAGTCTAGTCCACTTTCAGACTTCTGGAAATTTTGCTCATTCCTACAACAATCATCAAACACCATGCATATTAAAACCAAATTTATGCATAAATATCCCATTGTTTCTCATAACTCAGATAAAATATTAATTTCAACATAATACTTATATGTACAATCATGGATCTGCATCCATATGGCTACCATGGTTAGACTCAACGCAATGTTTTTTTATTACACATACCCATTGCGCTCATGATCCTAGTTAGCTCATAACATGATTTATCCAAGTTTCCTCTTCATTGCAATCACTCACCTTACAGGCTCAATCATCCCCTTCTCTGCCACATAGTCCCTTGAGTGATCCATATTTCATGCTAAGGCTTCCTCACACTGGAAGAGTACAAAGACTTGCAAATTCTTACAACCAATGCATTCCTATGGCTTTCTCTAATACAACACAACAATATCAATGGTGATCATGGCATATAGGGTTTTGATGTCACAGTACTACCCTCTCTCCCATGATTTCCAGTTTAGTAGCCACAATATGTCCTTTTAATAAAACTCTATCATCTCACATGTATCATTCATACATATAGTAACTGTGAGATATCATTACCAATTTTAATCAGAAATCTTTCAAATCTACTTCCCACAGACTTCAAATTCCATTATCTATTTTGAGATTTGAACTCAGATCCCACAAGTGTGATATTTTCTTCTCATAAAAGTTTGGATTTTTTTTGCAATGGCATGCATCGGCCTTCCTTATGGACTTACATTGTTTCCATACCCAAGGCCATCCTTATTGTAATTTCTCAACCTTCATACAACCATACAAATTGTTATTTTTCTATGCACGTTATACTTTAATTGTACAATTACAATGGATCACAAAATGATATTAGAGTTGTAAATACTAACAATTGCATCACTTCAATCTATCAATCATATGATATAGGATGAAATTATCATTCCCCACATAAGCATTATCTAGCACACCAAGATTTCGATAATGCAATCAAGCATCACAAGGAGTTAAATCAATGTGCCAATGCTCATGGACACATCTACACAATGCATCCTTGCATTGACTCTGGAATACCACATATCTATGTTATGTACTCCACCATGGTGAGTTAGAAAACTCAACCAATCATTTCACCTCATGGATAACTTTATTGGAATTCATTGTAATAGCAAGAGTATGCCTCTTGACTTGATCTAATCATGAAATCAAAATCGGTATAATAAAATCATGATTTTTTTTTTTTAATTGGATTCATGCATGAACAATGTGTGTACATTTAAGGTATTCTACCTTGACACATCAATTCATGTATCGACATTTAACTGAGGGAATTATTACCTCAATCCCCTTCAACATTTACGCACCATAAATATCCAAATGCATACCTACATGGTTGTTGTCAACTACTTGATGCTACCTGATCATATGGTATTTATAGAATATCATAGGATCCCTTCACCAACCTTTTGATAAGCCTTCCTACCATCCTCCTTTGTCATCATATTAATGGATTTCATTTGCAGTAACAAATTCATCAACATCTTCAACCATGCTATGCACATTTTCCTGGAAACAAAATCCATCAATAATCATATTTGATCAACATAGCAACATTATTTCATATATATCAACAGACTTACTTGGAATCTAAAATAATTCCACATGCATATCCAAACATGTCCATATGCACCAATGCACTTTTATATGCACTAAGAATTCATGATCGTCATGTCTACTCATACCTACACATTTCTATATTTACTATGATCATCACAGATCAATTCAATTCAGTTACACACTCCAATGCATATATGTTTCAAGTTCTTAAGCTCCATGTAGCTATACTTGGATCCATCTAGATCTGTGCATCCTTGTGCACTTTTTTTTCTTACTCAGATCATTTTCCATCCAAGTATCTCTTGGCCATTATGCATTCATCCATGGTTAATCATTGCAACCATGACATATCATTTCATGAATCCATTGCAAAGAGCTTAATCCATGTTTTCCTAGCAAAGGTTTCCTCCTCTATCATTTAGTATTCCATTCCTAAATTACACCCTACTTGGGTATCAATGGAATACACCAATCAATCAAAATTATATACATATCACCAAGATATAAAAAATTTTGAAAGGTATTCTTACCCAATCCCTTTCAGACCACATGCTACATTGGCATGATAATTTTATACCTTCTTGGATTCCAGGAACCTTTCTGATATTACCTCATCATTTGGTGCTTCATGGGGACTCATAGGGTCCATTCATCAATCCTTCAATTAACATCCTTTTGTCCTACTCTCTACATGAGGTTATCCACCATTCACAATTGTCTCCTCAATAGTTCCAATATTTCTTGCACACAACCATCATCATCACATTCACATCAGTTGTCATGCCAATCATAATATAAATTTCATAGAACTTTTAAAATCATCAAGCATTGTCATATATGCCCTAGCATAGTTGATTACACTCTACCACATTATCCTCAATGTGTTCATGAGTGTACATAGACATATTTCAATTTTTTTATTTTCATATAGTTATAAACACTCTTATGCCTTAACTAATCACACATACATAAGCGTTATCAGTCTTAGACAATATAAAAATTAGCAGGAGAGGAGTCAAGTAATCCTCCCTTTTTCCAACTCCTCTACATAGGATTTAATCAGGTTATTCATCCAAACACATGCACTAAAAAATATTTCCACACAAATTGTACTTATTTCTTCAAAAGCATATAATTATGTTAAACAAATCAAAGTTTTAGAGTGATAAAGGTATCTCCCTTTCTCCATATTTTTTCTCCATTATGCCCCCTTTTAGGCCTGTTTGCTCCATTTCCAATGAGCAGTCTTAGTCAAGTTTATCTTGATCTTTCCTCATTCAGAGAATCCTCCCTCCCTGGATGCAAGCACCACACTAACTCATCAAGGTTATCTCATGATTTTTTTATAAACAAGTGGATTTTTCACATTAACCATCAGAATCATTAATCGTCTTCTTTGCATAGGTTGTCCTCCACCCATGCATATTTTCAAATAAAATCCAGGGTTCTTATACATATAGGCTTCTACAACCCATTTCTTAATTTCCAACATTCATTAGTTTGCAAGGCTATATTCTCTTGACAGAGCCCTTCCACATTCCACCCACATGGGACTACTTCAGCATACAACTTCCTTGTTGTAATATCCAATAACACCTGAAATGATCTCATGTCCAAGAGTTAGTAATAACTCTTATCATTTCAATTGTTTACCCAATATTCAATAAAGAATATAGGAATGCATCCAAACCATATGTCCACATATGTGCATACACTCTATTAGCTTACATTCACAATGTTGTTTTATGCACTCAATTGTATGCCTCAACATAATGTGTGTGCATGTCCACAGTTGGCACACTTTCTTTCACATTTATTAAAATCATTCTAACTTATGATTACCCACAATCATTCACATAAAATTCTAAAGGAATAATCATATGTGTATTTCCTTCTTTCATAGAAACAAAGCATTCTTTCTCATTTTACCTTTAAACATTCCATACTAGCTCTTTCTAAGTAATGGTATACAACCCCCTCAACTAGTATTCAAGTCAAAAAACATACCCTTCTAGATAGGGTTAGCTCAGTAACAACAATACTGCCCAAAACATAGCAAGCACTTTTCGTGCTTCAATATCCACTTATTCATGTATGCATTTATACAAGGCATCCATATAATGCATTCAAACCATGACTTTAAGCATATATATACACATAGGTACCAACATCCAGGTGTACTACTTACACATTTTTCATGTCATTCTCATACATTTACATTTTATTTCAATACCATCCTTTTTGATGACAGGTTACAGTCATTCCCATGACAAGTCTCACAAGCATATTCGTAAATATGTTTCCCTCTGTCACATGGCAACAATCAGTAAGAGATCACTCTTGCACACTTTATATAAAAGGAAAAAATTACATATATTAGTAATCACTAAGGTAATTACAACATTATCCAGTGCATAGCAAGGACCAAGTCCTATTTCTCTAACCATTCATGCCTCAAATCATTTTCAGCCATAAAGATTTTACTAAGGGGATCCTTACCTAGAATCCCTTTCATCATTTGAGCATACTAGAACATACCTATATGGATGTCATTTAGCATTGGATGCTACCTGATCCATTGGTGTATTGGGGAGGTTCATTCATTCCTTTACTAACTCTAGATAAACACCTTACAATTCATAATATTTATCCTCACAAGGTTGTATACAACATCCCTGACATTTTCATCCATGTTGTCAACCTTTCCTGGTTCCCTGATCATCATTGATCATAAAAATTCATCATAGCAATTCATATCTGTAGAATTCTTACTAAGTCTATATGCATGTTATTTGTATACTCATCATTATCATATGCAATTGCATCATATATTTATGCACCTAGAATTTCATTCTTTAGCCTATCAATGCATATCTACTCTATATTTTCATGCTCTCAATTAGCAACATACAATGACCTTTTTCAACAACTAAGAAAGAATCAATTATAAAGAAGTAAGTTGTCATATTCCACCTCATTATCAAGGATGCATTGTTTGGCCAGATTCTTCACTAGTTAGCATCTTGATTGTACCTTTCATTGAGCTCCAATTGCACTTTTTCTACATACTGCAATCATGTCCAACCTCTTTAATAGAGACCTATCACCTATGCTTTCCAAGCCTGTGACCTCTTCCAAAAACCTTGGGCCCATTCATCCCTTCTAGTCATAGAATCCACTTACCTACACCTAAATGGACATCCAACAATATATCTCTTTCCACTTGCAATGCCAAATGGACTGACCATAACAATTCTCCATCAATTGCTTAATCATAAGGAGTTTGTTCATATAGGCTCTAGCCTTTACTTAAGAAGCAGTCATGGTTACAAAATGTTATGTCAATCCATACTTGTAGGAAGCATCACAATTTCTAAAACAACAAGATTATTCACTCTCAAGGACTCATACATCCCTTGGTACTGCAACCAATTGTTCAGCCTCGGGTTCATAGGCCATACAACATCAATCTCATCATTCTTTGTTTAGAGCTTTTACTTCTGTAATATGTACCTCAACCATTTAGGCTCATTTTTTTTCAAACTGGACTTAAACAATCATATCCTTGTGTTCTACCTTTGGCCCATTCATGCCTAGAGTTTGAACTCTAATCATATACCACTCTGTAACATGCCCGACCCCCTAATCCTCATTAGGTTGGTGGGGCATACAAAATTCTTCTCTTTCATGTGGTTGCTGGGGCATACAAAATTCTTCTCTTTCATGTAAATTACTTACCACTTTGTAACACACTTGACCCCCTAATCTTCATTATCCTAGTGGGGTATACAAAGTTATTTTCTTTCCTATAAATTACTCTTCCAGCCACAACACCGATCTTCAATTATGAGCTCACAAGTGGATTTCGTCCTCTAAGATATTTCCAATGAGTGTAATTATGTCCAAATTATAGCTCCATGCAATAATTTATGCCCCTTTAAAGTTCCTTGGGAATTTTCCTTACGATGACTTCATCATGTCCATGTGGACCCACTACACATGTGCTAGTTGATGTCACCAGTCCACTCACATCTATGTGGACCTATCTTGCACCTATTGGCAGACGTTTCTTGCTATTAAATTATCAAACACAAGCATTCGAGTCTTCAAATCCCACAATGTTATCAGACTTCTCCTTTCACAGAATTTCCAATGGCATCTCCAATTAATGATATTCTTGAATATTTCTAAACTTCGTAGCCTGCAACATTATCAGGCTCCCCCACAAGCCTGTAGGACTCTCTTTATTTGAATTTCACCCTCAGGATGTCCATCTCACCATGCATCATGGATCTTCCTAAAGTCTATAGTCTACAAGGCTATCATATACTTGCTTTTGGACTTTTCCCATTGAAGCGACAACTTTAACATACTCACAAATTTTCTTCTGCATTCTAAAGCTCGCAAGGTTGTTGGAATTACCTCATTAGAATCATCTCTTCAGGATGACACATCACCCCTCTACCACATATTTCAAAAACCTACAACCCGCAACGCTTTCAAGTAATTCAGTCAATGCAACACAGTCTATCTCTCATCATTGACCTCTCTCTTTCAAAAACTCTTCCCAAAAGGGTTTTCCTACAATCTCCTTCACGCGAGTGGTCTTCTGAGCATGTCCTCTCCAACTACCAATCTCCAATATAAATTTGGGATCTAATATAACCACCCAAACCATGGTCAAGATTTACCATTGGCCCTTGTTTGATCCCACTTGAATCTTCCATTGAAAATGTAGGTTTCTCCTATACCTCACTGCCACCTTCACTGACTCATCAGTCCTTAATAAAGTGTACCTAGTGATGGGTCTCCACCTATCACTCAGCTAACATGGCACTTATGTCACCAATTGTTGACTTGGAATTATTTTCTGCGTCCATCCCTTACGAAACAACATGCTTGTCCAATGAATCAGACAGTGGAAAATCGTGTCGAAAAACAATCCAAATCATTGTAGGTTCCCAATATGGATGACCTTTACCATGGTTACATGGATATGATATATATAATGGTCGAAATATATTCAATATAACAACCCATATCCATTTTATGCTTGAAGTTGAGTGTTAGTTACTTTGGTCGAGCTCACCTCTTCGAAATGCAAAGATCTCACAGGACTTTCCAAACAAATCCTTCCGAAGACACTTTCCCAAGGGATTTGGCGGTTGTATCTACACGATCTAATGGTTCATGATCATTTTGGGTTTGAATATGCATGATGGTTATTTGGTTGAATTAACCTCTTCGAAAATACAAAATCACCACTGAACTTCCTGAACAAATCTTTATGAAGACACTTTTTTTGAGAGATCTAACGACAAAAATCTCTTTGATCTAACGGTCTAGATGTATTTTGGTCTTAAATTTATACGACTGTTCACTTTTCCTATTTGTCATATAATATTCCACCATGGCTCCATTATCAAGCCTATGTTGATGTGTAAATTGACATAGATGTTGACATGGCACCCTACGTGGCATACTAACATGGTATCCATATTTTTGTTCCATGAGATTTAGGTTCCACATCTAGATCTGATTTTTTTGATAAGGCCTGTATAAGACTCTAATTGTCTCTATCGACTCTGCAATCCTTTCAAGTTCCTCTACAATGTGTTCCCTAAACACAAGCAACTCATGCAAATTCATAGAGTTACTTGCCATAATCCTTAGGTTACTTATACACACATTTATAGGAATTATCCAGCATGTCATTTGCCATGATATAGGAGTTTAAATTCTCATGCATTCATCCATCATGTTCATAAATCCATACTTTTCGCTCAAGTGCACAAGCCTACACATTTACATATCTTTTAAAACATAAAATAAAATACAAAGAGAAATGTATTTGTTATGGTTTTCAACCATCCAATTGACTAAGGGTGAGTTCTTTTCCACCCAACCATAGGATTTGGTGCACTATCACTTTCGATAGAAGGCCACCCCTATGCAAGGCCATGATACCACCAGGGGACATTTTGTCTCTCAAAGAAAATTAATAGTGTGAAGGTCAATCTCCTTCACAACATACACTAGCAAAACCCTCTATACCCACCATGCCCATGGCATCCATGAGGTTTCTCATATGTTTTTCTAGCTAGAATTACTATGTACAAGGGAGACTCTTCACTACTACACAGTCCCTCAATTCTCCCTCCCCTTCCAGTGTTTTTTTATGTCCAGAAAACATCGAGCTCGCGACCCTCTCATCTTGGTTCGGGTTTGGGTTCTCTATCCATCCACACGATTTCTCTTTCTATGTCTCTTTGCTTGTGGGTTATTCCCAACTTTGAGAATTATCCACACCCTCTGCACCTTCCCCCTCTTCCTCCAGTCTACCAAACTCTTTCTCTTCTTCAGTATGCACCTCATGGTTTTCTTCCTTCCTTCTCCAAGAAGGTTATTCATCTACCCCTCTCTTCCTTTTGTGAGAAGGAACATTGGTCAACCAGGAAAAATGAGATGGTATTGTTGTACCCTAGATAACAGTCTTTAATTGTCCTATCCAATCCTCCATACTTCCATTCATTGTGGGCAGTTGGTTGTTCAACTACCAACCTCCTCTTATTAACTGATTTTCTTTGAATTTAGGAAAAAGATAAATAAAATGATTTTTCCCAAAATAACTCAGCAATGTGACTTGGGATTCTTTATCATGATTAACCCTCTTTATGCCCCCTCACTATTCCCTCTCATTCTATCATGACTAGTACTAGTGCTCCACCCATCAGTCAATTGTTGGATTTCTATATTAAACAATTAATACATTTACATTGTTCAGATTACCATGGCATGGTAATGTTATCTCTATGTTGTGATAAGAACATCACTAGTCATTATTTATTATGATTAATCAAGGGATCACAAATGGGGTGTTACATGGCTGCAATAAATTTTTTGGATGTCGATGCTCACCCTTTACTTGCTAACATTCTAGGCATATAGCTACATAATTTACTATGTCCTTCTTCATTCTACTCCAAAAGAATAGTAGTTTTAGATTTGCATACATCTTTTTCACTCCAAGATGAGCCATATATACTATCCTATGTGCTTCCCTGAGTATCAAATTATGAATTATTTATTTGGAGGAGCATAAATCCTTCTATGAAATCTCAATAATCCATCATTATCCAAAGTATATCCCTCATAATTAGGGATTCTTATTGCTTCATTTTCTAATTCTATCTTTACTTATTCATACTATTAGTCTCTAACTTTGTTCTTGACTGAGTGAGTGTCCCTATTCCCTCTCCTCTCATTTTTCATGATTTTCTATCAAAACTTTGTTTTTACCTCTTGGCTTGGAAGATTATTTTTAAATTTTTATTGCATTTTTTAAATGATTTTTGAGGTTTTTAAAGATTAGGATTTGATATGATATTTTTTTGTCACATCACTTGTCATTTCATTATTTGAATTTTCAATTTTTTCCAAGTCAGAAAAGGCGCTGCAAGAATAACGTTATTCCTGTAGCACCATGAATAATCATTGTTTTGCGTGTGCCACCCTGCCCAGATCATGTCATAACATTTCAAATCATGATTAGAGGATCTTCATGCCTATTTATGATTTATTTCAGGTTTCAATTTTTATGATAACAACTATATACGAAGGATTGAGCTGTACTTGTCATACCTGCATCAAATCAACATGTTCGATTATCATGAATGAAATCATCACCTTTCTATTTTAGTATGTCTATTATTTTATGCAGGGATCGTAGACAAAGAGATAACTTATAGTTCTTAACAACTCACAAGAATTGAAGATTCAACTATTGATCTTCTCATATTTTTATACAAGATCATATCAGTAGTATGGCACCCAAAAAGAGTGGCCAGATAATCAGATTGGATCCTGAAGGTATATAATTGCTTGAAGTATTTCCTCAGATGGACCAGAAATTCAAGGATGTTGGTTGGTTCAACTTCTTCACAACGTTCTAGGGTCATGAAAAACATATCTCTATGAAATTTGCACATAATTTTGATGGTTTCGAATCTGTGGTTGGAAAAATTCTAATTCACATGACAAAGCATTCCATTACTAAAGCCTGCAGATTACTAGTGTATGGGGAAAGATGGTGGAAGAAGGATAAAATGGTGATGGAGTTTGTAAATCAGTTTCTAATTCCAGAGAAGAAAAAACCTAACTAGAGAAAGGGAATAACACATAGATGGGTAAGGAAAGAATGGCACACTGCCTTGCTAATTATCCACACGTTCATTACATGTGAAGGCAGGTTTTCCTTGGTTTATCTCTAACATATTAGACTGTTGATTCATATAAATGTTGATTACCCTATTAACTTACCCTATTTTCTGTTAAAATTTTTATCCAATAAGTCTAAGAGGATCCAATCCCATCCTGCTATAGAAAAAAGCAGACTCTTTCATCAGGGTTTGATTAGAACATTAGTAGTCTTCTCCTTAAATGAAGTCCATAGATCTTGGGATTGGTTAATTGAATCCTTAAAACTGGATTTACAGTCAATTAAATCCAAAATGTTTAAGGGGAAGAAACCAATCATACAGAAATAGACTTCTCAAGCCACTGGAGTCTTAATAAAAGAAGAGTCACCTGCATCTAGGGTAACTCGGGCTGACAAGAGAAAATTTCAAACCTAGCAAGCAATTGGTGATTTGTTTGTAAGAGAAGATCATGAGAAAGGTACTAGTAGTCAAGGTAAGAATCCTAAAATGAATGAATACATTGACATCTATCATGATCCAAATATAAAGAGGGAAATTGATTAATATGAGTATTACACTACAAGCCCAGTTTAGACTCCAGTCAAACAGAAACAACAATCTACAGGCAAGAAGAATGTAAAGGGTAAAAAACAGAGAAAAAAGAAAACACATGTACCTTAATGCCCTAGAAGGAATTCCAGCGGAGCTACCAATAAATTTAGAATGAATTCAAAAGAAATGTTTCATCCTTCCATCAATAAGGAGAATCTTATAATTATAGAAGATAATTCAGAGGATTCTAAGAAGGGGATCAAAAAATAGGCAGTGGCATCTTCTTTACATAGAACATAGAAAGAATATGAGGACTTGAAGAAGAAACAAGAAAAGATAAAGAATATTGCATATTACTCCAGAAGACCCATGACCAGAGAAACTACAAAATTAGTTTCAGTATATGAATCTGTATTTAAGGGCACAGATGCAGTTTATGATGACATAAATGATCTTTTTCCAAAACTAAACCAACTAAAGGATATTCTAGAAATCAGAGAATAAAAAATCTCTAAAGAAGAGGATCTTAACACTGGGTTATCCTCCAAATATGAAATTAAGTTAAGGAAACCCCAAGCCTCCATAGATTTCAACCTACCTGCTCCAGTAGAAGAACATCCAAAGTTTAGTATGAACATAATAGAAAGAAGAAAAGACAGAAATCAAATACATGAAATACTTTGTTTTTCTTGTTTCAGTCCTTATCTTCAAGAGCATTTTATGAAATGATGGAGATGAATTTTTGGAAACCAAAATAGTTTTTTGTTGGGAACTGGACCCTTCACAAAACCCTCTCTCGGTTTTTACACATCTATCACATTTTAAGATATTCAAATATATCTTTGAGGACTATTTTTCAGGGATTTCACAATAAATAATTTCTTACTTTAGTCACTAATTTTGGGCTAGGTTTCAAAACAGTTGGAGATGACTTTTTGGAAACCAAAAGATTTTTGTTGGGAATGAGCCCCTTCACAAAAACCTCTCTCGAATTTTACACAGATATCATTGTTTGGGAGTTACAAAGAGATTGTTGGACCCTATTTTTCAGTAATTTGCCATATTTTTTTTCCTAAAAAACCTCATAGACAACAGTTGACAAGCCACCTCATCAGTTCGACTTGGAGATTAGATTTGATATTCTCCTTGATTATTTGAAACAAGAAACTAAATATAGATGAGGAGGTTTTCAAATCCATTTATTTTGGATCTTGATAATTATGTATTATTTCTATATAACTTGTTGGCCCTCGACCAAGTTTTGCAGAAACATTGGTCGTGTTTGACCATTTTTGGGACTTCGACAAGTTGGTCGAAGACAAAGCGCCCAGGTGAAGTGGAGATCGCGGGATATCACCCATTTTTGCAGGCTTTTTGGGGATTTTAGGGATTATGTAATAGTTATAGGATGTTGACCCATGGGTTTACCCATGTCTAGGCCCTATTTGTAATGTATAAATAAAGTAGCTAAGTAATGTAAGAGGTGTGTGTGGAGTTACTAGTCATTGATCGGCTTAGTGCATGGCTAGTTGGCTTTGTGCATGAATGAGTTAAGGCTTGCAGAGCTAATTGAAAGAATTTTGTAAGTGCTTTGTGCATAGACTGTGTAAGGCTTTGTGCCTTGACCTAATTCAGGGAAGGAGGATCTGGCGAGGTATGTGAAAATCTCTTGTCCTATGTGAAGTTGGCTCTATGGCTCTGTGGCTATAAGAATATTGAAGGAGACTAATAAATAAGAAGAAGATTTGGTGGACGTATCCCCACATTGGGGTGAACCACGTATATCCTGTGTCAATGTGATTTGTGCAATAGTGTTCATGGTGTTTATGTATCTATTTGCTTCGTGCACTATTCTTGATGTATGATAGATCGATCTATGAATGCTTAATGCTTTATGATGTGAATGAATGTTAGATATGAACTTATGCTAAGTGCTTAGAAGTGTTTGATCTGTTTATTACAATGTTGTTATGTATTTAGGGTTTAATATGCAATGTGAATGGAAGTTAAGAACTAATGCATACTGATTCGCTAAGCGCTTTGTTAAGTATTGTAATCACAAATCTATGTCTCAACTTGGTTGTAGACACTTGAGTCCTGCAACCCCCCCTGCCTCTACCTCGGGTGAGACTTCATTTTCTTTGCAGGTGTTGCTAAAAGGGTCGATAGTTAGGGTTTTGTTGGTCCACTGTTGAAAGTGTTGAACCCTGGATCTGCCCCTGCCCTAACAAATGGTTCTGTTGTCGGGACCTGAAACTGTGATTACTGGGAAATAAAGAAAAGAGAAAGCGTTCTGCATCGATCTGTTGTTGTAGTGTGCAGCAATCTATTGGACTTGCGAAGCTCCGTGCTAAGAAGGGAACCAGATCTAAAGAAAAGAGGTAAGACCTTAAAGCTTTGTGCTCTAGTAAAAGTAAGATAAGTGGAAATTTTTTCTCCGAAAGTATGAATCTAGGTATGTTTGATAGATTTTGTCCTAGTCTAAAGGCTAGGGCACAACTAGGAGAAGGAATATTTGATCTGAATAAATTTGATATAGATAGTGAAAGATATGTTATCCCTATGCATAGAAAGAATTTTTGGACTAACAAGTGGATGCAGGAGCCTAGAAAGAATTTTTGCAGATTGCAGGTCCATCATTGTGATCCAAGTGTGCAGTACAGGGAAGGTTGGGGATCATTTAAAAGGAAGAGAGGATTGAGACGGTGTTATAACTGCAGAAGACCGAGACATCTTGCTAAATAATTCCCTCGTATAGGTCCTATTTGTCTTTGTTGTAAAGTTGTTGGTCACGAGGTTTTGGATTGTCCAAGAATGATTTCTAAAGTTGAAAAGAAGAACCTGAGACAAGAAAACTATGAAGAAGGTCAAGAAACTAAAGATATGCTAGAGAACCAGAAAGAATCAGAGACTATGTTATTACAGATGAAGAAACATTGAATGATCATAGAGACATCAGTTTACCAGAGATCTTAAGAGAAAAGAGGTGCATAGAAACAAGAATAGGAGACTTCAACATAGATTGTGTTTTGGATGAGGAAACACATGTGAATATTATGCCAGAAAGCACTTGGGAAAATTTTGGGAAATCCTGACATGATTCCTTCATTGGGAAGGATAATATTGTTTAAAGGAAATATGATAACCCTATGTGGAAGAGTTTCTCATGTACCTATGATTTCCCATGGAACTTTGACTAAAGAAGAATTTGAAGTCATTAATTTTGTTGAGAACAACCCCCCTTTTGCAATATTGCTAGGAAATACCTAGGTTGAGAAAGATCAGATCTGAAGGAAAGCAAAGGAAGAAACTACAGAACAGAAAAAGAAAGAATTAAGGGACTTCATAGCTAGAAAAATAGAGCGACTAATGCAAGAACAAGAGGAAAAGAAAAAGAAAAAGAAGGCAACAGATTTAGTTGTCGAGCTTGAAAGAACACAAAAATACTTAAATAACATGTCCATGCTGGAAAGAAGTGCATATACCCCGGAAATAATAAGAGAAGAGGTATTACACTCGAATCCCTGGAAAGACCCTCAGCAGTGTAAAGTTACTACACTAAGAGAAAATAAGAATGAGAATGGAAAGAGGAATCCAAAGACTCGGATCAGAGGAAAGAAGGAAAGAAAACTCAATAAGAAGAAAGCAAAGCCAGAAAAACTGCAGGAGGTTCTAGAAAGGACTTCACAAAAGGCAGGCCTGCAGAACTTGAACCTTGATGGAATAGCAGAAAAACACAGAATGGCACTTTTCCGCAGTGAAGCTATATGACCATTGGGGGTGTCCCGACTGTTATAATGATGCTCCAGAACGGCTAGAAACGCAATTATTTCCAAAAATATCACTATTGGACCATTGAAGTCGCACCATAACGCATGGTTTCACATTTATTAAGGCATGTCGACCCGTTGAAGTAATTTGTTATGAAGTTGAGTATTTAATCCATCGAATGCCTCACCGGGGCAACTTTTGAAAACTGAGATATTCAATATAACAAAGAATTTATTGCATATTGTAGTGTACTATCTATACCTCACCATTGATTCGATTACCTTGAGTGTCCAGTCACCTACCCAAGTTATTTGATTATGAGTGTGCATGTCGGGTGACCTTAGCGTAGTAGATACATATGTAGAAGAGATCTTGATTGACCTCATGGATGAGAAATTCATGTCTCTAAGTATGCAGGCATTGTCGATGGGCGGATTGAAGACATCCCCCTTGATTGGACGTCAATCTATGTCCCAAACCGTGACTGAGAAAAGAAGCAAGCACTGCGATGATCTGGTGAACGCGAAGTAGATCCCGTCGGTCTTGCCCGACTACATCCCTCCTTTGGCTGGTGTGGTTAGTTGTGACAACATCCCATGTGATTTTGAGTACACACTCATCACTGCATACCTATTGAATGGGATACACGCAGTCACACTATAGTTGGGACTGATCCCAACTCTCAAAATCAATGATTTTAACCTTGGAGATCAAAAGAACTATGCATTGCTTGCAACGCATAGGTACCTGACAAAGATGACTGGGAAGAAGCCTAATATAGTTCCCCAACTATGGATTAAGGAGATCATGAGATCGATGATCTTAAATGTGATGAAGATACCCCACTTCGACAGACATTAGGAGGTTAACGCGTGCATTACAATCCTCCTATTGTGCTACCATGGAGGCTATCTCTAGTTATATAAGCACGTGACTGTGGATCCAATGTTGATCCACCTCATAACTGGATTGAGCATGCAAGGATCGGACCCTCACCAGTTCTACCCAGGGAAGACATCAAATCACTCCTTGGTGCATCGAATAAAGGAAGTATATGGCGATGTGGAGAAGGGGAAGTGAGGCTACAAGGTAGACGCCATCCAAGATGGGTGCCAATATTATCAGCTAATAGTGGGCAAGCTCATCAGAAAGAACCGTCCTACATAGGTCACAAGGTACGTCATCTACCTTGCAGGGAAGTGTGTCGAAGGGATGCAGATGAAATGGGTGAGCTACCTTGTCAATGAGTTGGAGAAGGATTTCCATGAAGCACAGGACCAAGGCTACGAATTTAACTTCAGTTGGTTGTTGATTCTCATTTCATTTGTCGCTTGGGAGATGTCAGAGGGAGTGACATTTCTGGAAGTCGAGCCATCAGAACCATTTTCCGTGAGGTTCGCCACCTTGTGGCATACGAGTGATATGGTGAAGTAGTAGTAATCAAATGCGGTGTTCCATGCTTACTACCTACAGCTGACGTCCTCCATTGAATCATTCCCTCGAATGACCCTGAACACCTTGCATACATATAGACTGCTAGTGAAGTTCCGCACAGACTGACACTTCATCTACATCATTGCGTGCAGGGATGAAAGTAAGGAGGAGCTACAGTCTTACTATAAATTAACCGATGAAGACATGGAGGAGATAACCAAGAAATGGCCAGCCGAATTCCTTGTACCAGTCGAAGATGCAGAACTCTCCGACCCTGATATTATTGGAATTCCCTTGGTCACCTGAACTGAGTATGATGGATAGATTAGCACTAAGAAAAATAAGAAGGAGGAGGAAGTATAGGACATAGATAGTGAGGATAAGGACAACACATCGAAGGAAACTGCACATGACTCACCTGCAATAGGAGGAGGCGATGAAGTAAACCAAGAGGAGGAAGGGGAAGAAGAAAATCAAGAAAATGGTGAAGTAACACTACCAAAGGATCCCCTTACATAGGCTAAGACGTCAAATAAAAGGAAGGTTTCTCCGAAGAAACCCTCAGTGCAGAAGAAGACCCGAGCCAATAAACCTCATGCAAAGAATGTGCTCACAGTGGATGATGTTGACCTCATCATCGTAGTTGTAGAAGATGCTTCAGAGGATATCTTGCAATGACATGAAGAAAAGAAGGAGGTGATGTATGAAATAATCAAGGCGAAGTTGAAGGGGATACAACAAGCTATCTATTCGAGTCGCATAGTGTCTACTGCATCGTCATCATCAGAAGGTGTAGAATTGGGGGATGAGCCCACCCAATTGTGAAGGATAGCATATGTGACAGAGGATTTCCTTCATCGAGTCCAAGAAGAAAAGGAGCAGGCCACTGAGGCCTAGAAGTAAGAAAAGGAGGAGGCCTTAGAGCAACTTCGGGTTGCACAGCAAGAGAAAGATGACATTAGAGAGAAGTTCGAGGAGGACAAAGAGAAAATCCAGAAAGAGAAAGATCGGCTGCTTGCAGAGAAGATTGGGTTAGAGAGGCAGTAACTAGAGAAATTTTCTCTATACTGGGCTTGGCCCTAATGGAAGAAGAGGCAGCCAAGAGCCAAGTGGGAAAGCTCGTTGAAGCCATCCAGCAGCTTCAAGCAAGAATAGCAGAGCTAGAACTTCAAGCAGTTCCAAGCACTCTGCAAGAAGTGTGAGATCAAAGCGAAGAAGTTGTTAGGAGCGCAGTAGAAAGAATCAGGGAATTGGCTTCAGAATTTAAGCAACTAAGTGATCAAAGTGCGCAAACATATGAGCGCCTTGTAGAAGATCTGGAGTTGAGGACATTGGAGGAACAACTCTAGGAGGCAAAGAAATAGGCGTCAACAATGCAAGCACAGATGAAACTGCTTACTACAATGGATAAGATGAAAATGTCGCAAGAGAAGTGCGCAGTTCAGCAACAGTTCAATTCCATCCAGAGCAGAGTTATGGAGGTGACACAAAGACTCCAGCCAGTGTAGCACTAAGCCTGCACGCTTTTTGAAGAGACTGAGGCACGAGGATCATAGTTGGAACGGGTGGTCACAATACTGGAACAACACCTGGAAGGGCCTATCACCGAGCAAGTCATTCAGGAGTTCATCGAGCATGAAGCTCTGGAAAAGCAACAAATCGAGACAACTCAAGGCCTTTGAAGTTGTATTTCCTAGGACTAAGTGACTCAGAATGATTCACAGGTGAGTGTTGGGGGCATGTTGTCCCTCGACCAAGTTTTGTGTAAACATTGGTCATGTTTGACCATTTTTTGGACTTCAAAAGGCTGGTCGAAGCCAGAGCGCCTAGGCAAAGTGGAGATCGTGGGATCTCACCCATTTTTGCGGGCTTTTTGGGGCTTTTAGGGCTTATGTCATGGGTATGGGATTTCGAACCATGGGTTTACCCATGTCTAGGCCCTGTTTTTAATGTATAAATAAAGTAGCTAAGTAATATAAGAGGTGTGTGTGGAGTTACTAGTCATTGATCAGCTTAGTGCATGGCTAGTTGGATTTATGCATGAATGAGTTGAGGATTGCAAAGCTAAGTGCAAGTGTTTTGTAAGTGTTTTGTGCATAGACTGTGTAAGGCTTTATGCCTTGACCTAATTCAGGGAAGGAGGATCTGGCGAGGTGCGCAAAAATATCCTATCCTATGTGGAGTTGTCTATGTGGCTCTATGCCTGTAAGAAGAATGAAGGAGACTAATAAAGAAGAAGAAGAGTTGGCGGACGTAGCCCCACACTGGGGTGAACCATGTATATCTTGTGTCGATGTGATTTGTGAAATATTTTTCATAATGTTTATGTATCTATTTGCTTGGTGCACTATTCTTGATGTATGATAGATAGATATATGAATTCTTAGTGCTTTATTATGTGAATGAATGTTAGATATGAACTTATGCTAAGTGCTTAGAAGTGTTTGATCTGTTTCTTACAGCGTTGTTCTATATTTAGGGTTTAATCTGCGATGTGAATGGAAGTTAAGAACTAATTCATATTGATTCGTTGAGTGCTCTATTAAGTATTGTAATCATATATCTATGTCCCAGCTTGGTTGTAGACACTTGAGTCCTGCAACTCCCCCTACCTCTACCTCGGGTGAGACTTCAACTACTTCGCAGGTGTTTCCGAAAGAGCTAGTAGTTAGGGTTTTGTTGGTGCACTGCTGAAAGTGTTGAACCCTAGGTCTGCCCCTACCCCAACATAAACTCTGAAGAAGGAGAAGTTAGGGGTTGATTAGTTGGGATTTTAAGGACATTTTTTGAAAAACAAACATTGTAAGACAAGATTATATTTCATATTGATACTAAATGGAAAAGGCATGTTGATGGTGAGATCCTCTTTCATATCTTATTCTTTTTCTTTTCTCACTTGAATTCATTTATTCTATTGAAATGCATTTTATTTCTTTATTTTAAGTAACACGGTGAACTCATTGTTGTTTTTGTTTATAATCCAGATTGTTTTCAAGTACGTGTTCTTGTTTCTCAATGATATTTTGAAATAATAAATCTATATGTGAGTTGACAAATTGGATACTCTCATACATTCCCTTATTTATTTACATTACTTTCTAATATATTAAGGTGACTACAATTTACTAAGTCAGTGGGATGTTTTCTTACTTTTACATTTGAGTTATATGTTTATTTGAATCCTTGAACTAGCTTTCAACCACTTTCTAAAAATCTAATCATAAAACCCTTAAAATACCATTGCAATAACCTGATGATGCCCTAGCTTGCCTTCTCACATTCAAGTGCAATTTTAGGGACTAACACATACCATGGATCATTCTCTTGTAACTTCGATATATTTTAAAGGTAACTTTGAGAATATCCAAGGTCTTCTACTCGAGGTATTTGCTACCTTGTTTATAAGCATTCATTTAATATTTGTTATGTTGAAATCATACTCACTCAATAATTTGCACCATCTTTTCTATCTAGCATTCAAATTTCTTTGCGTAAATGTATTTTGAAATCCATTTTGTTTTGTCTTTAGCTCAGACTTTGTTTTTACCAAGTAATGTCTCCAAATCATTAGTGCATGCACTATTGTAACAAGTTCTAAGTCATTATGTCATGTAGTTCTCTTCATGAGGTCTCAATTTCCTTGAAGTGTAGGCAATCACTCTACCTTCTTTCATTAGAACTGAACCTAATAGTTATTTTGAAGCATCCATACTAACAAGAAAATCATGATCCATATCTAGTACCTGTAGTATGGGAGTTGTCGTCAACAACTATTTAAGCTTGTGGAAAGCCTATTCGCAAATCTCTATCCATATAAATTTCTTATTTTTATTTTGTAATTTTGTAATTTTGTAATAGGATTCACAATCTTTAGCAAACCTTCTACAAATATCCTTCAGTAACCAACCAACCCCATAAAACTACTTACTTCATGTACATTTCTAGGAATTGGCCATTACATAATAGATTTTATCTTTGGTGGATCCACAACAATTCCTTATCTTGAAATGATGTGTCCCAAATGACGAATCTCTTATTCAAAGAAATAACACTTAGATATCTTAACATATAGATTATACTCTCTAAGAAACTATAATACTATCCTTAAAGGCTCTTCATGCTCCTCTAGTGTCCTCAAATATATCAAAATATCTTCCAAAAACACGTGCACAAACATGTTGGTATATTTAATTGTCTAATTAAAACAACTCAATCACCAAATACATTAATTTTCAACCCGGGGTACGTGCTTTTATTTCAAAGTTATCGTGCAAGGTATATGTAGGCACAATTTTCTTCCAACATTGATTATCTATTGGTATTCAATCTTAAGCAAGAAACACACTCATTCTTTGAGAATTAAACACACGTTGTAGACTACATCACACTTGCTTAAATGAAACACACTTGTTGAAAGTAAAACACTCATGCTTGAAAGGAAACACCCTTCACACTTACCTTGTAATTGAAACACACTCACACTGCTTTGAATTAAAAATACTCTACTAAAAAAAACTTTCACTTGCATAAATGAAAGGCACTCCTTGCAAAATTGAATTAAACAACTGAAAGAAAATAAACCATGTTGGGAATAAAACATGTTGGACTACGATTGTCATTAGACCAAAACCTACACGCTTTAGTCCCTGCCACAATAGTCAGATTTAGGATCCACGAGAGGGGGTTAACCCATGTCACGAAACTCACAGGAAGCATTGAACCTAATGTCCAACAATATCCCTACAGTGCATGTCGAGAGAGTTTCAAACTCGAGACCTGTCACTCTGATTCCATTTGTTGGACTCGATTTTCTTTATACCAAAACCTACATGAATTAGTCTCTTCCACAATCGTTGGATTTAGGATACATGAGAGGGGGTTAACCCATGTCACGAAACTCACAGGAAGCGTTGAACCCAATGTCCAACAAAACACACTTTCTTAAATGTAAATACTCTACACACTTTCTGGGAATGAAAACACGCTACTTAAATTAAACACTCTACACACTTGCATAAACAACAACCCTATGAATCATCAAACCTCCTCTCTTACATGAATAACAACCCACTCCTTGTAGAAGGAAATCACTCAAATTAAAAAGAAAATAACTAAGTAGCATAATCACTCCATATCTACCTGAAAATCTAATTCATTAACATAAAATCATCTAGAAAATATCAAACCCACACAACAATACTGCAACAACACACAATCATATAAACTGGCTCTAACTAGAAAGAATGCAATGGTTAAGATTGAGTAAAAACAACCTGTATATGTATCAAAATATTCGCAATCAATCATAAGTAATAGCAATAGAAATCTCTAATGGGTAAATTCAATAACAACAATCTATCTAAGATAATAACTACAAAATAAAAAACAAAACACTAATTGAAAAACTAAATAAAATTAATCTACTTACTAGTATAGCAACAATAAACCCTACTAAAGAGGAGGGCCCTTCCACCTTAACAGAGACTAGAAAAGCTTCAGAAACTACATATTAACTCAATGTATCATAATTTGCACCACGAACTGTTGAACCTTTATTAATCAAAATCAAGAATTACAGATACAGAATTTGTTCCTCATCAGCGAGACATACTGATAAAAAACTAGACTACTAACTATTGATTAATTATCCCCCTCTTAGTCTTATTTATACATAAAAATCAATTGGGGAAGGATAGAACCAAATCCCCAAACTTAGAAAACAAATTTTACATTTTTGGAGAAAAATTACAATGTATGGGTTTTACATTAGTTTGGGAAAAATCGTGATAAAGAACCACCCTTATCTCGCAAAATGTAGCTCATTTTTTAAAATATACCACTTGAGTATCAATGTTTTATGCTACAGGAAAAACCCATGTCTCAGAATTTTCAGATTCATCTTCAACTACTTGAAAATCGAGGCGGAAGTTGGTTGTTTAAAAAAATACAGGTTTTACATAAATTTGGGAAAATTCATGATAAAGAACCACTCTTATCTCTCAAACCATATCTCATTTTGGAAAATATCCCTTGCAATACTTAATTTGCTATGCTACAGACAAAACCCATGTCTCGTATTTTTTAGATTCATCTTCATCTGCTCAAATATCAAGGTGAAAGTTGGTTGTTTCAAAACCACTGCTAATTTTTGGTTTGTACCCTTATCTCATGTTGGAGGCCCAAACGTGTGAGTTAGGAAAGATTTGAGCCACACATATCCATGTATTTTATCTTAGGAACAAAATCGATGTGGAGGTGCACTGGTATGCCAACCTTGGAGGTTGTCATTGTTGGGCCCTTCGTTTTTGGGATAAGGAATTGCACAAGTTTTGGAATAGTATGAGTTGCGCAAGCTTCAGAAGAAGTTGGACAGCAGAGCGAGAAAAAGAAATAGAAATCAATTGCGAAAAGGACAATGCAACGCCATCAAAGAAAAATCGGTTGAAACAAAACAAGAAAGCGTGCAAGCCAAGACATAAGACACACCTTATCTTATATATACAGATGAATATGATTGTAAAAGGGTTTGGTTGAATTGTGATTGTGTTCATTTTGATCTTTCCCTTACTGTTAGGTTGATGTCATAGTTATTATATGCGGATGACAGGTTAGATTTTTGAGTCTTTAATGTAATCTGTACACGTTTTGGGAATTAGATCTCTGTGACATGAGTCCAGAGCCAGGAGTCTATAACAAAGCGCTATTGTGTCTCTAAGTTTGTAAATGAAGAAAGATCTAAAGATAATACGAAGAAGGATGTAAATTTTCAAAATATGTTGTGTCTTTCTGTGTTATACTTATGCATTACAGTACTTCTTTATGGTTCATGAGCTCCACATGATGTCTCTGTGTTTAAATGCTTATTCGCAACATAAGTAGTTCCAATTCTTGCACATACGAGTTCAGATCTATTCTATAGTTAGATTTCTTACGCAAGATCAAGATGAATCTTGAAGGTTTTGTGAATTATCCTAAGTCGCTTCCTTGCCCTTCCCTATCCAATTGTCTCAACAACGCTTCGGGTGAGACTTCTTCTCTTCAAAGGGGATGAAAATGTCAGCGCTCTAGACTACTCAGTACCTTTTGTTAGTAACATGAGAAGGACCATGGTCTGATCAAACTTGCACCAAAAAAATGGTTTTGTTGTCGAGACCTACGTCAAAAGGGAACCTGTAGGGAGGATGATTCTGTGGATTCACGAATCTAATATTGACCAATGGTGGGAAAGAAATGGTGACACCTTCATATGGAAAGAAGCAAAGATGAGGGGAAAATATATGGAAAAAACTCATGAGGCAGTCTTTTAGTCAGAAAGATGCCATAGAAGTCTTTCAAAATATCCCTAGCCCTGAGATGCAAGAGGAAACCCCACAACCTATTTTTTACCCTAAGATTGTGCAAGTCCCTGCT
Source organism: Picea engelmannii (assembly GCA_009831015.1). NCBI lineage: Eukaryota > Viridiplantae > Streptophyta > Pinopsida > Pinales > Pinaceae > Picea > Picea engelmannii. The sequence continues at coordinate 6,509 of WSFP011318267.1, read as the reverse complement.
TCACCCCCTCCACCCAGAAACCCCGCAATCATGCTGAGACAACCTGAGCAACCTCAAAATGTAGTTGTTGGCATAGGGGCAGACCCAGGGTTCTACGCTTCAACAACGCACCAAAAAAACCCTAACTACTGATCCTTTCAGCAACACGTGCGAAGCAGATGAAGTCTCACCCGAAGTAGAGGCAAGGGGGTTGCAGGACTCAAGTGTCTACAACCTAGCTGGAACATAGATCTGTGATCACAATACTTAACAGAGCATTTAGAAATTAACATTCATTATCTTTTACCCTTATTCACATCGCATATTAGAACCCTAATTATAGAACAACGCAGTATTCAACAAGATCTAAGCACATTTATCCATTTAGCACATAGTCCTAAAGCATATCTAGCATTCATTTACAACATAATCACTAAGATACAATATCAGATGCGTTCAACATAAAAATTATAACACTAATCATAAATCACATCAATAACATATCAACCATATTGCACAAACAAACCATAACACAAGATATATGTGGTTCACTCAAGTGTCGGGCTATGTCCACCAACTCTTCATCTTCTTTATTATCTTCTTTCAATATTCTTACATGCACAGAGCCACAAACCCACTCTGCACAGGATAGGATATCTATGCACACCTCGCCAGATCCTCCTTTCCTGAGTTTGGCACAACACAGAGCCTTCTTACAATCACTTTCACTTAGCTCTGCAAGTTCTCAACACATAGTATGCACAAAGCATTTACAACTATTTGCACTTAGCTCATTGGCTTACAACTAAATCCTTCTTACATCGTCTAGATATCTATTTATATATTAAAAAGGGGGCCTAAACATGGGTAAGACCCATGGGCCAACATCCCATACCCATTACATAAACCCTAAATCCAAAAATCCCACAAAAGGGGGCGAGATCCTGCAATCTCCACTTCGCTTGGCGCTTCGTCTTCAACCAGCTTGTCAAAGTCCCAAAAATGGTCAAAAACAACCAAGGTTCTCCAAAACATGGTCGAGGGACAAAAGGACCCCAATACTCATTTTGAGTCACTCTGATTTGGGAAAATATTCTTCAAAGGCCTTGAGCTTGGCTCAAGATGCTTGAACCTGCTGCTTCACCAGAGCCTTCTGCTCAGTGAACTCCTGAATAAATTTCTCGGTCACTGGTCCTTCCAATCATTGTTCAACCATGGTGACTACTTATTCTAGTTGTGCACCTTGTCCCTCAATCTTCTCAAAAAGTGTGCAGGCTTCATCCTTCACTGGATGTAGCCTCTGGGTCACTTCCATGACTTTACTCTGGATGGTATGGACCTGTTGCTGAATGGTGCGTTGTTCCTGGGACCTTTTCATCCTTTTGACTGCTGACAGTGGCTTCAACTATGCTTGTACTATCGTTTCTTGTTGTTTTTCCTCCTAGAGCTATGACTCCAATGTCCTTAGTTCTAGGTCCTCTGCAAGGTGCTCATAGGTCTACAAACATCGACTACTTAATTTCTTGCATTTTAAGGCCAATGACTTGATTCTTTCGACTGCGCTCCGAGCAGTTTATTCCCTCTGTTCTCTCACTTTCTGTGGAGTGCTTGGCATGGATTTCAATTCTAGTTCTTCCATGATTTCTTGAAGCTGTTGAATAGCTTCAGCGAGCTTCTCCACTTGAATCTCCACTATGTATTCTTCTATCTATGCGAAGCCCAACATAGAGCAAAGCTCTCTAGTGACTGCTTCTATAATTCCAATCTACTTTGTGAGCAATTGTTCTTTTTCCTTCTGGAGATGCACTTTATCCTCTGCAAAATTTTCCTCGAGGTCATCTTTCTCTTGCTGCACAATGCGACATTGCTCTAAGGCTTCTTATTTTGCTTGCTTTAATGCCTCTGTGGCCTTCTTCTTTTCCTCCTAGACCCGATGAAGGCAAGCCTCTGTCGAATCTTCTAATCTGCATAGTTGGGCAAGCTCATCTCCTACTTCTATGTCCCATAATAAAAATTTCGCAGTAGACACTGCGTGGCTTGAATAAAGATCATGTTGTACCCCTTTGAGATATGCCTCAATCCTGACAAACATTGTCTCCTGTTTGGCTTCGCTTCACTGCAAAATTTCTTCTAAGGTATCTGATACAGTGGCGATGATGAGATCAATATCATCTATCGTGAGCATAGTCTGAAATGGAGGTTTATTGGCTTTTGACTTCTTTCGCAATGAAGGTTTCTTCGGGGAACCATTTTTTTTATTGGATGTCTCATCCTCAGTGATGGGATCCCTAGGTGGTGTCACTTCACCATGTTCTTGTTTGTTTTCTTCCCCTTCATCCTCCTCTTTGTCTACTTCATCACCTCCTCCTCCTTCAGGTGAATCTGGTGTAGTTTCCTTTGACGCGTTGTTCAATTCTTGTACCTCTTCCTTCTTCTTTTTTCTGCTACTGCTGGGTGCATCATATTCTTCTTGGGTGACTACAAGACTTCTGATGAGGTTGGGGTCGGAGAGTTATGTCTGTTCAACTGGTACAAGGAACTTTGCAGGCCATTCCTTGATTATTTCTTCCATGTCCTCCTCTGTGAGTCCCCACGTCCAGTGATGTAAATGAAATGCCTATCTGCAGGGAACTTCGCAAGTGGCTTGAACCTATGCAGGGTATTCGGCATCATGCGAGGCAAAGATTCAATAACCCTCTTCAACTGTAAATAATATGTGTGGAACACCGCATTGGATTGCCATTGTTTTTCCATGTCGCTCGAATACCAGAGCGTAGTGAACTTTGTGGCTAGTGGTTTGGATAGCTCAATTTCAGGGAAGGTTGCTTCTTCTGGCATCTCTTAAGTAATTAAGGCAATGAGAATCAACAACCAGCTAAAATGAAACTTGTATCCTTAGTCCTATGCTTCACAACAATCTTTCTCCAACTGTTTGACGAGGTAGCTTGCCCAGTTCATTTGCATCCCTTCGACACATTTTCTTGTGAGGTCGATGATGAACCCCTTGACCTACGTTGGTCGATTCTTCCTGATGAGCTTACCAGCGATCAACTAGAAAGCTAGGCACACTGCGTCATTTTGGATGGAGTCTACCTTGTAGCCCCATTTCCATTTATCTACATCTTTGTAAGTTTATTTTATGCGTTGCACCAGGGCATGATATGTAGCCTTCCCTAGGTAAAAATACTGAGGGTCGGTTCCTTGCATGCTTAATCCAGTGATTCGGTGGATCAACGTCGGGTCTACTGTGATGCGCCGATCCAACCATAGGTAACCACCATGGTAGCATGATAGGAGGAGTTTAACGCACATGTTAACCTCCTAATGTCTTCTGAAGTGTGGTATATTCATCACATTGAGGATGGTTGATATTGCGATGTCCATGGTCCATGGCTAGGGGATTATCTTTGACTTCTTCCCCATTATCTTTGTCAAGTACTTGTGTGGTGCGAGCATTCCATAGTTCTTGCAGTATCTTAAGTTGAAGTCATTGATATTTAGCATCATAATATGTCCTAACTGCAGTCCAACTGCATGTATCCCCTTCGGGAGGTACACAATGATCAGTGTATAGTTGAAGTCCCTCGGTACACTATCACAACTAACCATGCCAGCTAGAGGCGCAATATAGTCGGGCAATACTAATGGGATGAGCTTCATGTTCACCAAGTCATCACGATGTTTTCTTCTCTTCTTTGTCACAGTTCGAGAGGGCCCAGATCGACGTGCAGTCGATGAGGATGCTTGCACTCCTCTCATCGACGAGGCCTGTACTCATGCGGACAGGGCCTTCTCATCCATGAGGTCTATGAGGATTTCTTCGATGGATTTCTCTACTACGCTAAGGTTTCCCGACATACATCCTCGAGATCAAATATTTTGGGTCGGTGAACAAACAATCAAGATAAAAAAACAGATGGAGAGGTTACAGTAAGCACTGTGTGAAAGAGATTAGTTCTCTATGGGCTCGAATAATCACAATTGGAAATAGTTTCCATGGTAATATAGTCAACGGTTCAAATAGATAACATCGTAACGGATTCCTCCAACGGGAAGGAATGCCTCAATCAATGTGATTCCAACCATTATGGCGCGGTCCCAACTGTCCAATAGTGAACGTTCTGGCAATAACTGCGTTTCTAGCCGTTCTGGAGCATCATTCTAACGGTTGGGGTGCCTCCAACGGTTATATTTCTTCATCATGGCGGAGTGCCAATCTATGATGTTCTGCTATTCCGGCGAGGTTCAATTTCTACAAGTCTACCTTCTGTGAGGTCCTCTCTGGAACCTCCTGCAATTTTTCTAGCTTTGCTTTCTTCTTACTAAGATTTCTAGCTTTCTTTCCTATGATCTACGTCTTTGGATTCCTCTTTCCATTATTGTTCTTATCTTTTCTTAGCATAGTAACTTCACATTGTTGAGGATATTTCACAAGGTTCAAGGATAATACTTCTTCTCTTATTTTTTCTGGACTAGGTGCTCTACTCTCTTATATGGATAGGTTCTTTAAGCCTTCTTGTGTTCTTTCAACTTTGATAGCTAAGTCTCTGGCTCTCAGTTGCTTCGACTTGTCCTCTTGTTCTTTTATTAAGCGTGTTATTCTATTAGCCATGGAATCCTTTAATTATTTATTTTTCTATTCTATATCTTCCTCTTCTTCTCTCCTTCAGATATGATCTCTCTCTATCCAAGTATTTCCTAACAAAATTGCAAAGGGAGCATTGTTCTCGGCAAACTTAATGACCTCGAATTCTTCTTATGTTGATGTTGCATGAGCAACCATAGGTACATGGGAAAGTCTTCCACATAGAGTTATCATCTTTCATTTAAACAATCCTATTCCTCCCAATGAAGGAATCATAGTAGGCTTTCCTAAGATTTCCCAAGTACTTTCTATCATAATGTTCACCTGTGTTTCTTCATCCAATACACAATCTATGTTGAAGTCTCCTATTCTTGTTTCTATGCACTCTTTCTCTTTTAAAATCTCTAATAAACTGATGTTTGTTAAGCCCTAATATTGGCTCATTACCCCTTAATTGGGGCATATTATATTAGTAATGTTATTTTATTTATGTCGATGTTAGGCCATTAGTTGTAATTATACCTCCTAGTCTCCTATATATACCAAGGAGAAATTTTCATTTTGAATCATCTTGTACTTGAACATTTAAGTGGGGTAAAAGGAGGTTTCTCCCTCGAAGAGGCTTATTATATGAAATTATCTCTTTTTCAAGGCGTTGATTACTTTTTCTGAGGTTTTTCTATGCTATATTGATATTTGGTTCTTAACATATGGTATCAGAACTCAAGGTCTTGGGGTTTCGTTGCTACATCTAAGACACCTAGGTATTTTTTCTATAAAAAAATTTCTACAATGTTTCAGAAGGAACGGTTTGGAGGATAATTAGTAGACGGATCAAGGTACGTTGGGTTCAAATTTCAAATCATGATGCCTTATACTTTCGTAGATACAGTATGTACAAGATAGGGTTTTGGAATCATCCTGAATTGAGTCGTTGTGGAATTTTCACTATAAAAACATATTTGTAACGTTTCAAACCCTGAAATCTAGAAGATATTCACAGAAATTAGTAAGGTATCTGTCGTAAAAATTTCATCTTCTGGCTCATCTTAAATTTGTAGATACACCCTGTGTAAGATAGGGTATCTGACTAGTCTCAAGAAGGTGTTCCAGGTAAAACAATCATAAATTCTTCCTAGAGTATCCAAATTGAGTGGGTCTGGTTTCATTAGATCATGGATAGTATTTAGTATTTTTGGTACGAGTTTTAAAATTGTATATCAATTATTTTGTGTGGGGCACGTTATACAAGTGAGATCTCCTGGAAAGGCCAAAAATATGCAAGTTGTGGGGAAGTTACGTAAATTCCACTTGCCACATCCAATTTTGATCAGATCTGTGGCATTGCAGAGAAGAAATATTAGAGAACTGCATAAAATAAATTTTCATACCCAGAAGGGCCAAAACTTGGGAGATACAACAGAAGAAAGATTGTCTAGCAGAACCACCTCAAAATCAAGGTTCAAAAGTGATACTTGGCCAACAAGCCACCCAAAAAGGGAACTTCTACACCAAATAAGCCTCCAGACAATCCTACTTGGACTCTTTATGAAGGTGAAGAAATGGGTAGGGACATAAATGATTTACAAAAGAACATAGTAACAAAATATGAACTACAAGAGATGATGGAGGGTTTAAAAGGGGAGATCATGGAAGTATTGAAAATTTTCATAATAGAGAAGACACCTGAAAGTGAAAATGCATTCCATGAAATTCATGATGAGGACACAAGGAAGGTGAATCAAGAATGGAGAAACTCCAACTTTGGTTTGAATACCAACCACGTTCCTAAGATCGATATGAGGAAGTTTGATGGCAAGGACCCAATCACATTTATACTTCAGATGGAGCAATTCTTTGATCTCCATAATGTGCCACATACACAAAAGGTACGAATTGCTTCTTTATATTTAGAACCTAATCAATTTGTATGGTATCAATGGCT
>ML840664.1:32237-59784 GCA_009831015.1 Picea engelmannii | reverse complement strand
GAGCGATACTTTGGGCACATTAGTGGTAGTTCCAAGGAAATAAAACCTACTAAACTTGAGTATTCGTTCAAAGGTAAGGGCCCAACCCATATTAATAAATTTATGCCAAGGGAGGGTTGATTGTGGTTCCATGGGTATGTGAAATCTTGCAACCATAACCGTTGTTTGTGTGTTCCGAGTTGGTATTTTAGACAATGCATAACAAAAGCATACTAGGGAACACGTTAGGATTTACCTTATAGTCAAGGTCAAAAGTATGTTGGCACAAAGGATAATAGTAGAGGTAAGACTAGCGAGATACGAGGTTGCAGGGAAGGTGAATAGATTACATAATATCCACTAGAAAGATAAACCTAACCCTAATAAAAATAACACCAGTGGAAAGAGTTTTAGGGATTACTTAGCTTATGTAATGACACATGGATAGACAAAGGATGACACTCTCATGGATGCAACAACTCATCATTTGGTCTCTCAACGCTCCCCTTTCTTCCATAGAAAAATACCAAATGATAAGAAGGATATAGGTGGGGCACCCCCTTTATAGATGTGGCAGGAAAATCAACGCAACCAGAAGGGTTGGGGGGAACTCGTATGACATTTAAATCCTTTCTCTACTGGAGGGGATATTTGGAAGTACTATGGTCATACCAGAGGAGATGGTGGGAAGACCTCTGATATGGATTGGAGGTGTTAACGGGAAGTGCTTTGGTTTCATTGTTTTTTTTTTGGAGGAGTTTACACAAAGTGTGTTGTTCAAAATATTAACGCATCGGAGAGGTTTTGGGGAACTCCTCTGGTTCAACCGATGGAGTTCGTAATAACTCCTCCAATTGAATCAGAGGATTTAATATTAACTCTGTCGGTTAAAACATGTGTATATATAGACGTCAGATAAACCTCTCCGATGGGTCGAAGGAATTAATTGGAAATCCTTCGGTGTGTGTCAGAGTAATTAAAAGGAACTACTCCCATAACTTGAACAATGCTATTTTAAGAATTTTTCTAAGCTTTGAAAAAATATTGAATCAAACTAGACTTGAAACGTCAAACAACCTGATCAGAGAGGGAAGAGAAAAAATCAAAGATCAAACGTGGAGATAACTCTGGAAGTCGAGAGAAAAGGAGGGGTCCCCTTTTCTTGGAAAAATAAATGCTTTCCAAGCAAGGATCCAAGAAAGGGGAAGGTGTTGATGCATGGTACAACACTGAGAATACTGATTATTATTCATCCCAAGTGCATTCACTCATTCTTGGCACATGTTTACTTCTCTTTGCATTGGTTGTGTGGTTGATATGCCATTTTCTTAATATTTATTTCCTTGCTTTTCATAGAATCAAAATTCTTAATATTTTCTTAATACCACTTTTCACTGCAGGTAGTATTTGTAGCTAATGGAGTGGCACTTGATTCAAAAAATTCTACTCCAAGAGTGAAAAATGAGGTAGTTCAAAAAGTTACAAGTTCTCTTATTTTTTGTATGGGTATTGTATCTCTCTAAATTTAGTAAAATTGATGATTCAAATTTTATCTATGATAAATGATTATTTGATGCACTCTTTGGGATGCTTGTGTATAAGCACTATGTAGATGAGGTTTTGATGTGTATTGTTGAGAATTCCTTTTACATCCTATGATTTTACATGTTACAAAGTCTACATAGGGCATTGAGTTTCAATGTTTTTCTTAGTTAGATGAGAAATCTAATATAATTTTCTCGAACAACACTTGCCATATAGGTTCATTTTCTAGTACCTTTCCACTGACACTATTAAATTACTTTTCATGATTATAATTGCATGTTGCAATGTTGAAGACTTATGACCATATCTAAGTTACACCAGTAAATGTTCATCTTGAGCAATAACATGAAAAGTTGAATCTTTGAATTCTTCCCCATACAACAATTGGGTCATTCCCACAAAGATTTTAATTGTGCATGGTTTGTCCTAAATACAGGTGGGTTATATTTGCATTTGTTGTGATTGGTTAATCTAATTCAAGTTTTAAAATGTTATTATCTAGAAGCATGCATGTAACAAAGAACACTTGATGCCATAATAGGATTTTAGAGGAAGAGTAATAAATATGCTAATTGCATCAAGGATGAAGTTTCCAAAGTTATCAAATTGAAAGAAGACCTTGATATTGATATGCTTGTGCATGGAGAACCTAAGGTGAGTATTGAATAAATTGAATTGAATGTTGAAATTGTTATGTTTTTTTCAATGTCCAATCCAAAACTAATTATTACAATTTTACTAATGAAAAGGAATGACATGTGGATTGCCTTGGAGAACATCTCTAGGGATTTTCTTTTATATTCAATGGTTGTGTGTAGTCTTATGGATCCTATTGTAAGAAACCACCAATTATCTATGGTTATGTCAATTTCCCAAAGCCTATGACTATCTTTTCCTCTAAGACTACCTAGAGCATAGTTATTAGATCCATTAAGGGAATTCTCACTGGCCTAGTGAAAATTTTGAGCGGGCCATTTGTTATAAATGATCAACCAAGGTAAGGAAATCCATAATTTTTGTCATAATTATAAGATTTTGAATTTACATCATATAATTTTCCTTGAAATGGGTGTCTAGAACATACTTTGGGGAGTTTGAGGCACTAATGCAAACATAATACATATATTAAATGTGATACCAAATTTCCCTACCCATTAAGGATGAGGTGGAAGATTAGGAAGTAGGTGGAATTCAAGTGAATGTGGTTGACACCTTTTAGAATTTGTTACCAACTTCTTGTTTGCATAGATACTAACAACTAGTCCGAGACAAATGCATGCTTGTTAATAGAATATTTAAATTATATTACTTTGTCATTGAGATATTGGTTTTCTATGACCTCAAGTGATTAAAATTGATGAGGAATATCTCAGAGAAGGATTGACTCTATGAAAAGTCAAACTTTCTTATTACCCGGATTCAATCGTTTATGGATTTCTATATCACTAACTGTGACATGAAAGATACCATTCAAGTTTATGAAAATATTTTTCATGTAATCAAGTTATCATCATAGGTGTTGGACATTGGGTTCAACGCTTCCTGCGAGTTTCATGACATGGGTTAACCCCCTCTCATAGACCCTATATCTGGAAATTGTAGCAGAGATCAATGCTTGTGAGTTTTGGTCTAACAAAAAATGCATTCCAAAAAATGGTATCAGAGCAATAAGTCTTGAGTTCAAAACTCACCCAACATGATCTTGGGGGAGATTGTTGGACATTGGGTTCAATGCTTCCCGCAAGTTTTGTGACATGGGTTAACCCCCTCTCGTGGATCCTATCTCTGGAGATTGTAGCGAATATTAATGCCTATGGGTTTTCGTCTAACAACAATTGTAGTCCAACAATAGAATGCCTTTACATATTGTCCATAAAGATATTTATGCAATAAATTCTCTATGTTGTCAACGCTCCTAGTTGTTTTCGATGCAGATTTGTGTTAAAGTTTTGAGTAGCAGCGAAAGATATTATTATTGTATTGTAATTAATCATGTCGGCCCTATTGCTCCATTGTAAAGTGTCAAATGTAAATTATAAATTTGTATTTGTCAAGTCGTCCCTATTGCGCCATTGTGAAAATGTCAAATGTAATTTATAAAGTGTATTTTGTAAAGTCGGCCATATTGTGCCTTAGTAAAGTGTCAAGTCGACCCAGACCTAATTTAGGTTGGCCCAACTATTATTTATAAGAGGCCTAATGCCTCATTTGAAGAACGCACAACAAGCTCTTTATCTCAATAGAAAAGTGCACAAGTCTTAGAGGGAGACACAACTTCAGCAAGGAGGTGTCCCGTGAAGGGTTTTGGTCTATTTGCTAAAGTCTATATTGGTCAAGTGGTGCACTACTTTGTTCTGGTTAGGGTTTTTGGAGGATCTTTTGCTTCGTGAGATCTCTCTTAAAGAGAGACATTGTTCTTGTTAACGAATCTATACTGAAGAATTTTTGCTAGGTTTTCTTCCCCAAGAGGGTTTCCCATGGTAAATATTGTATGTTGTGGATGTCATTTTTTCAATTATTCTCTTGTATGTAGTTATTGTAATAATTTTTAAAAGTTAAAGAACACCAATTCAGTTAATTTCTTAAGTCAAAAATTCAAGATGGTATTAGAGCAGGCCTGAAAGAATCAATTTGCATAGTACTGAGGAACTCGCTGGGGAAATCAAATCCTTATGAAAGTTTCTCTAACCCTTGTACACCTTTTCCTTGGAGTAGTTTTGAGTTTCTGTAATTTTCAAAAAATAGGGTTTCGGCATAAAAACCTAGGAGGTGAGGTCATCTATTTTCTGAAGAACGTTGGGAAAAGTAAGGCCACAAGGAACTCACCTTAGGAGGGTGGATCTATTCCCTGGATCATATTTCCAAAAATCGAAAGTTGGAAAATTAGGGTTTCCTCATAAAACCCTAGATCAAGGCGTCAACGCAATTGCAGATTCAACTTAGAGTAGATTTCATGTTGGAATAACGCACTCTCTGGTAAGTTCAAAATCCTTGAATTTTTTTTTTTTCTTATCGTATTTTACTCACAGGGAAAGATGACTATCAAAACTAAGCTTGATGAGAAGCTTGAGGATGTTGCTAACTTTTGAGCATGGAAGTACATAGTGATTCTCATTCTATAAGAGCATGCCCTAGAAGGATTCGTCAAGGAAGAAGTTCCAGAGCCAAAGGTAGATGAAGCCAAGGAAAAACACAAGAAGAGCTTGGTCAAAGCAAAGAGAATCATTTCAGTTTCTATCAAGGATCACCTGATCCCTCATGTCTTGTCTTTAACAACTCCCAAGAAGATGTTTGATTCCATATCTTGATTTTATCAAGGGAAGAATATCAACTAGAAGATGAATTTGAGAACACAACTCAAGAGTGTGAAGATGCAAAGTTCATAAACTATCCAATCATACTTCACAAGGGTATCTCAGATCAGAGAACAAATTGAATCCATTGAAGATACCGTCAAAGAAGACGAAATTGTGATGAATACCTTGAATGGTCTCCCAAGGACATGGGAATCCTTCATTCAAAGAATCTATTCTAGGAGGAAGCTTACAAAGTTTAGCAGGATGTGGGAGGACTGTACTCAAGAATAAGTGAGACTAGCATCATGTGAATAAAAACTAGCCAATGATGATAAAGCCTTAGCAGGACATGCCAGAATAGGAAAGAGTAAGAAGGAAGATCATCCCCACAAGAGGCCTCACAAACCACACAAAGGCCAATTTAAGGACTACTCAAATCTCAGATGCTTCATTTATCAAGAGATGGGACACATTGCAAGATTTTGTCCCAACTTGAAAGATAAGGTCAGAAAAGGAAAGTATAAGAGACATCATTCTCATGCCACAAAATATGATGAATCTGATAAGAAGAGAGCTAAAGGAGATGAGTCAAGTGAAGAGTATGTTTTGATTTCATCTCTTACCAAAACAATCACCCATGGAAGTGGCACATGTCTCATTGATAGTGACACCTCCAAGCACATGACAGGGTATAATAACTTGTTTTCAAACTTGATTAAGAAAGATTCACCTCATAAGGTGAAACTAGGCGATGGCTACCTGTATCCCATCAAAGGAGTAGGAGAAGCAGCTTACATATTGGATTCCGGAAAACCCATGAAGATGAAGGATGTTCTATATGTTCCTGGATTGAAGAAAAATATCCTTTCCATATCAGCACTATATGAGAAAGGATTCAGAGTCACTTTCGTGGATGGTGAAGTTCTCATGTGGCCAAAAGGAAAGACTATTGATGATGCTATAGTGATTGGTGTCCAAGAAGGAGGCCTATATAAATTGAAGGGACACTCAGATTCATCACTAGTACACAATACAATAAATCCAAGTGAGTTATGGCATAGGAGATTTGATCACCTAAAATACAAAGCCTTACCGATCGTAAGCAATATGGTGACAGGTTTGCCAGAGATCCAAGTGAACCATGAAGGAATATGCAAAGGATTTGCACAAGGAAAGAACACGAAGAACTCATTTCCAAATAGTGAAAACAAATTGAAGGAAGCCCTGGACATTATGCATTCGGATGTATGTGGACCAATGTCAGTGAATTCACTAAGCGGGTATGTATACTATGTCTCATTCATTGATGATTACTCACGTAAAACCTGGATTTATTTTTTGAAAAATAAAAGTGATGTATTTAGAAAGTTCAAAGAATTCAAAGCTATTGTATAAAACCTCTCTGAAAAGAAAATAAATATTCTAAGGCTCGAGAATGGAGGAGAATTCACATCCGATGAATTCAATACATTCTGTAAGGAAGTTGGGATTAAGAGGGAGATCTCTATTCCCTACAATCGTCAGCATAATGGTGTGGAAGAAAGGAAGAACGAAACAATCATGGAAGCAATGAAATCCATGATTCATGATCAAGACTTACCTATGCATCTGTGGGAAGAAGCAGCTAGGATATTTGTATATGTGCATAATAGAAGTCCCCATCGTGTACTTGGGAATAAGACACTGGAAGAAATATTTACAGGTGAAAAGACAAAGGTCAAACATCTAAGAATATTCGGTTGTCCCGTATATGTACATGTCCCCAAGGAAAAAAGATCCAAGTTGGACCCTTTAGGAAAGAAGGGTACCTTTTTTTTCCGGATCTATTGAGACATCAAAAGCATACAGAGTTTACATCCCTGGTCACTGACAGAGTGAGAATAGAAGAGATGTAACCTTTGATGAAGATGCAACCTTCAATAGATCAAGACAAAACCATACAAGCGAGGTTCATGATGAGGAACCTGAAGCTCCTAGAGTTGCATATACAGATGCAGGTAATGATATGGTACCAGAAGAAGAATGCTCCATAAGAACATCATGATGTGGTAGAACCACAAAGACCTGTAGAGACGACTACAAAAAAGAGAAGGCCAACTTGGGCTTAACAAATTATTTAGGATGCAAATAAGTATGGATCCCTAGATGGATTTTTCATAGAAAGGAAGAAACCACAACCATTTTCCATCTATATAGCATTGTTGAGTGACATCATTTATGTAGATCCTACTTGTTATGAAGAGGTCGCAGATAAGAAATAATGGAAGGATGTCATGATTGAAGAATACCAGTCAACAATAAAGAATGATGTTTGGGATGTGGTTCCAAGACCAAAAGAGAAGATAGTGGTTAGTTCCAAGTGGATATACAATATAAAGCATACTGTAGATGGCAGTATAGAGAAGTACAAGGAAAGGTTCATGCCACATGGTTTCTCCCAGAAAGAAGGAATAGATTATGAGGAGATTTTTTCTCATGTTGCGAGATACACTGCAATCATGACCATTCTTGCAATAGCTAAAGTGATGAAATGAAAGATACATGAGATGGACGTGAAGACAAATTTCCTGAATGGTGTAGTAGAAGAAGAAGTGTATGTAGAGCAGCCACATGGTTTCAAGACACATGATAGGAAGACACATGTATGCAGGTTAAAGAAAGCCTTGTATGGGCTGAAGCACGCACCTAGAGCTTGGTATGGAATAATTGGCGGTTTCTTGATGAGCTTGGGTTTCACCAAGAGTACAAAAGATTCAAACCTTTACCTCAAGGTTGTGGATGGTGAACCTATGATATTGCTACTATGCATGGATGATTTGTTTCTAACAGGGAACTAGAAGCTCATCACTGAAAGTAAGAGGAAACTTGCTACATAATTCGAGTTGAAGGACCTAGGCATGATGCATTACTTCTGTTGTTCCTAAGATTAAACTTAAGGCTCAAAGAGTAATCTCAGGCATCAAGAATGTTTAAAAGGGTGTTTTTTCTACCTTTAGTTATATAAGAAAAATCCTCAAATGAAATTAATAGTAGGACAATACATAGGCCCTATTTCGTTGTTTGAGTCACAACTATGATATCAAATGGTGTGGGAGAAATTTACAAAACTATTAAACAAATTTAGGCATCAATGACAAATGAATCTCACCTTGTTTGCAGTAGAAGAAAACAAAGAATGCACCCTTGAACAAGATATGAGATCCAATAATTCAAATAGCTTGCAGGTCTTGTATTCCTTACAACAATTACAGAGGAAAAAATGCTTACTTAACGAATTATTGAGATAATATGATTACAATAGTTGTGATACTAAATTGCAATCAATCACTTATCAAGGAATTACGTAAAGAAATTCAAAGATATGGAAATACAGGAGAAACACATAACTCAAACTAAACAGAATTTGGAATCTCTGTCTGCACTTGTATCAATACTCAAAAAATGAGAGTTTTCTCTATTACATCCGGCAAGAAGCAACCTTGAATATATCTTAAATATATGCATTTATACCAAAACTGCCACAACCCAAACGGTTGGACTTATTACAATATTTAATTTAAAATTGTATATATCTGAAATAGGACAACTGTTTGTATAATCTAATGAGATTTGCTGGCATTTTCTTCCATCTCTTCACCTGCTGGCATAAACACTTCTTCTCCTTATTCCTCTAGGCTAGACACTTCTGTCATCCAGTCTTCTTAATAATTCAACACAATGTGCTGGCTGTTGTAGCTTTGTTTCCATATGTCCCTTCAGCTATGTTAGGCAATCTAGTGACATTTTCTTACCTGTTTCCAACTATGTTTGCTTTTCCATGCTCTATGCATCGGTTGCATTTATTTAATAATTCCGCCACAAGTCTTGAAGGCTCGATTGTTTCATTCACCTCGAAAGTGCATAATTTCCTTTCTACTTGGGGTATCCTTTCTTGGATTCTTTTCACTTCTTGAGCTGTAGCCTGTAATTGTAAGCTTGGCTTCACTAACCACTTATCGATTTTAAGAAGATTGTTTTGGCTCATTTTCTGAATGGTTTTCAAAGTTTCCTCTTTGCTTTGTATGGAGTTCTACTGGTTCATTTATATATTAATTTTTCCTAGGGCTTCCGTGATATCTCTTCCCTGAAGATCAATTGGTCCTTTGTCTAATGTCAACAATGTTTCTAGGAAAGCCTCTTTTACTTCTCTGGCAAATATTTTTCTTTCTACCAGATTCGTCTCCTAGACCTCAAGAGCCATATCACCTCTTATTTGTTCAGACAGGGAGAGTAAAGGAAGATCAGGGACAATATTCTTCTGTAGCAATACAATGGGTTCTTGAAACTTAACCCAGGCTGAGCGGGCCTCTCTTTCTTTGATGTAGATGTTTTAAAATCTCTATTGCCTGGTAGCACTTTTGAATAACATCTATCTTTATAAAAAGGTCCTGTTGTGCAACCTATGACTTCTCATTTACTTCCAGTGCTTGAGTCTGGAAGGCTGAGATAACTACCGATGTACCTTCGGTCAAGTCTAATGTAGCTTGCAATTGCCTTATCAATTCATCACGTTGAGTGATCAACCATTGGTTGGCATGTGAACTCTAATGGAGTCGTTCAAGGTTGGCCTGAAGCTGTTGGATTTGCAGTCTATCATAAGCCCTGATTTGTTCAAAGTCTTGGCTCATCCTGTTCCTAATAGTTTGTTCCATGGCCTGTATTTCAGCTTGCAAGTGCTCTACCAGAAGACACTTTTGTTGAAGTTTTTCAACCAAATTGTCCACAGACCATTGATTAGTTGTGGAAAAATCTCTTAATGAACCTGCAAATTCCCTAGGGAATTCTGTATCATCTCGATCATTCTCGTCGTATATCATTCTCTACCTTTTAGTTTTTTTTTTCCATCTTTTTGATGAGATTCTCACTTCATGATGGCCTTGCGTTTCTTGTTGAAGAAGAAATTCGAAGGAGTCATCTCTTCAGGCAAGATTAGGGTAAGATCACTTGAAAAAATGATTTCGAAACCAGGATTTCCGAAGCTAGATTGCAGAGGTGTTAATGATGTAATAGGAGTACCGATCTTGGTAGACTGTTGTTGTTCTACTGTATTGGCAGTAGGTGTGGCTGGTGTCGAAGTATATGCATCATGTCCTTGCTTTATGTAAGATTTGAGATGATCTAGGGCCTGGGTGCTTAGCTATTCTGAAAACGAGGCTTCTAATTCTTGTGCCAAAACCTCAAAGCTCTTCAGGGTTTCCTTAATATTTTGTTTACTAGAGTGCCCTAGTTCAAAACCCGGAGGCATAGATTCCTATGCAGGAGGAGCGGATATCGACTCTCCTTGTAGTACTTTTGGCAAACTATTTCTCCTGTGTTTCTGGAAACTAAGGAAACTAGCCTGTTGATCTGGGGACAGGGTTTGGAATCTATCCTATACCTCCTCATAATACCTAACTCCCCTGAATATTTCGTCATATGGGGAGTTTTCATGCACATATATTTTCAAGTTGAATTGGGCTAAGTGGTTCTACACAATCTTGTGTGGGTCATGCATTTTGAATTCAATGTCAACCAATTTGACATCTTCCAAAGATGTAACCTCCACTCTAGAGTGACCAAAATCTAATAGTGAAAACATGCCAACCTAGATAGGGAAAGTCATCCATACCTTTTTCTATGCTTCATTCATCTCCTTGCTGATGCCTCCCATTACTGTTTGGTAAGATACTTCCCTGCACACTAGTCGATTTGGTAAAAATCGCAGGAGAGAATGGGGAGGAACTGAGCATCTAAAAACCCTGATATAAGAGAAGTTTTCTTCAATGAACCAATCTACTAGTTTTCCCAGATTTCCCATAATCCTGTCTTAAATTCGAGGAGGTGGGTGACCATATAGGGCTATATGAACAGACACCACTACATTGTGACATATTTCGTAAAATAAGTCTTTGGATTTTTCCTCCCACAACTTGGAATGGTAGAAGTGAATAGGCTTTGTACTAGTCGGGGTCCAGCTCTAATTCATCAATGGGAAAGGGGTCATGAAATAGATGGAATCCATGAAATACATAGACATATAGAAAGGGGTGGTCTACCCCTTTGATTTATCCATTTTGTATTCAGTAATTTCTTTGGCCAAGTTATCTAACAATATTTTGGCGCAATTAAAAGTGTAGCCCTCGGCCACCTCATGCATGATAGATACCCATTCCACCGGGAAATGAGTAGGAGTGTTCTTTCCGAACAATCTACAAAGCATCATGGCTACGTAAATCATGTGAACATCCAACGACGTTGTGGCATACATACCATGAGTGTCGACCCTGAACTTCTTTGGGTGCCCCTACCAAGACCTGATTATATCTGGATAACTCTTGTCGTATTGTATGCATTCCTTTTTCTCAAACTCCAACATAAATGCAACATTGTAATTATATTTAGGATTGGGAGATAGCTTATACATTACTTGGAGCTGTTCCGTTCAGAAAGAACCAACGACAACCTTTTGATGGTTGATGATGCTCCTGGTTTGACCGTCAATGTTTTCCAAGGCCCAACATATCATGTCGTTATACTGCATGAGTCTCGACCACACAACTATCTTGTGTAGCTCTGACTGGGCTATATATATGAGTTTAGTTGCATGAGTATCATCTTCTTCATCACCAAAAGATTTTGGATAGTTTATGATCTCATGTTCCAGAACCTCAAACACCTGCATCCAAGATTTAACAGTGTCTATGGCTCGCGGCATGGTGTCTGACAGAACGTCTGCATTTGGATTTGAACCCTCGCCAGCTGCATCATGCTTCTTCATCATTTTCCGTGGTGCCATGATTATCAAGAGAACAGAACGAAGTTACCTGTTGCAGAGGAATTGCGTGAGCTTCTAAATCAAATAAAACTTTCTACTTTGCGAAAGGTGAAAATGAATTCAAAATCCAAGTGCCTTTATTCAAATCAGATACATTGATTTTCGTATAGCCTTCATTGACGAAAAATTGATTAACCTTAATGGAAATTCCTACACGATGATCTGGAATTTTCCTTTGAATCATTATTGTTAATTATTCATAAATGCCATTAATATTCGACAGTTTGTGTTTGGGAGTTTTAGATGAGACAGAGTCAGAACTTCCCGAATCCCGAATCTGCGAAAGGTTAATCTTGAGATAATCGATTTTAAAATATTAATTAATCACGTTTAACTTTAAGTGTTTCGAAAATTCAAACTTTGGATATTTTAGGATACGATGAAGGGTAAACGCCCGAACCCCGAAGTGTGAATTCATTAATTATCTCTTGACCATGATTAACTTAATTAATCCAAAGTTTAATACTTTGGTGTTTTGGTGCTTCAGTGATTTATGAATTATTTCTTTGTTATATTCCTGAAGGATCATCTCCCATAGTGACGTGTCACATATGACGTCATTCTCGCTGGTGTGTCGAAAAAGGGAGGTGCCACATGTTACTTGGAATTGTATGTTTCTTTAGACGCAAATGTCAGAAATGGGTGCCACGTGTCAACTCAGGGAAGACTCAAAATATACACGTGTCCTATGATTCGTGTCTTTTAAGGTTTAGGAAAAGCGATGAGTGGGTGCTTTCGAGTTTAGGAGCTTCAGGGTTTTTATTGTTAGGCCTCATTGCAACATCCGAAGCGCGGAGCTCCGAAACGACTGTTGTAGATTTACTTCTTTAAAAAAGGTGGCTCCAAAACTCGGGGGGCTATTTGGATCATTCGATCAAACGAGAAAACTCATCAATGATGGACATCGTGTGTGTTTTATTTCTAATTAACAAGAAACGAATTTGATTTAAAATGCGAAAATTATTTTCTAAGTTACAAATTTGGGAAAGATTATATTTTCATGAGATGAAGAATATAAAGCTCAAAGTTCAAAATTATATGTGTTCCAACATAGGCTCCATCTGGGGATCGTGTCTCCCTACGAGACGCGGAAGAACAATAGACTGAGTGCTTTTATTAGGCAAATAGAGTCATTATTGCATTTCTAGGAAACACTTTTAGGGATTAATTATACAAAGAAAAATTGAACTTCAACCGAATATCGAAAAACCTTCAAAACACCCCGGATTATTTCTCTCAAGTTAGGCTGTTTAAAATTTCTCTTTCTTAAAACTGAGTTTGGATTTGCTTAATATTATCAAAATAACTTTAACTGAAATATCAGATTTTGGTCAATTTCGTTCGCATCAAGGTTAAGTAAATTTAACAATTTATTTACGAAATCCCTTGTTCGTTTAGAATGTAAATATACCGGAAAGAGAACTAGATACCAGAGTATGTTATATATGTGTATGGAAACCTTACAGATATCATAGATATTGCTTCACTTCCAGCGAGCCTATTCAATACCCCGGTGAAGTTATCTACATCTCCCATTGAATTTCCTTTCACCACTTCAATTAACACTTTTGCATTTTATTGAGATGAGGGAAATCATAACATTAATTTCCTTTCATCATCTCTTATAAGACAAAATGGGGGCAATCGAATTATGAATTTCCTTTCACCATTTGTCTTGGACTAGATGGGGGCAATCAGATTATGAATTTCCTTTCACCATCTATCTTATATTTTAATATTTTTGAAGTGGGGGAAATCAATTTGTATATATCATACAAGGGATGCTATCTGTATAAAATTTAACAACGAAGGTCTGTCAAAAATTATTTTACTGTACTCTGGACTAATTCTCTCTTGATCTTCAATACACCGTCGCATATAGGGAAGGTTTTGTGGAAATTTTGATTTTTTAGGGATTGACCTTGAGCGAATTAATCAATTAAAAATATGATAGAAGAGATAAAGTTATTAGGATTAGCTTAGACATACTTTATTTCAGTTAAAATCAGAGGAACATAAACATTTTCACCTAATCTCGTTTTGAAGGTATGATTTTTAAGTTTTCAGAGTCAAGGTGAAATTCTTTCTTTCTATGAAGACTAAGGAAAGGTAGTGAAAATCATAAGAGAATAAAAGCTCGGAGATAGGAGAAATAAAACATAATGAAGACTCAGAGGGTATGACGTAAAATAATCTCATTCCCACACAAGTTTGTTTATTGATTCTCGAACTTCCTTTCAAGTCTTTTTATTCTTACTTTCTTTTTCTTTTTATTTCATTTTTATTTTATTCAGAGAAGGCTTCGGAATTAAGCTGTAATTTCATACTTCTCTGACATTTGATCATGTGACAATATCCATATGAGTGAAACCCCCTTTACATTCAATAAGACTTCTTTGAAATTTTAGCTTGGACTAGTGGGGTAGGATTTCATACCTCACATTTCCTTTATATTTTCAGCCAAGTAAATCATTAATTTATCACCTGTGTTGAGAGAAAGAAAATATTCGGATACATCCTTATCTCTCAACTGACAGTAAGTATTCTGCACGAGAACAAAACATGGGAAACGTCAGAAAATTCCACAGAAACGAAAAATATATGCTGTACAAATATTTTATATTTTTCTTTTATGATATCGAGTAAACCTGTCTTATTTACAGTAAAAGTAAAATTTGGATAATTTACAAAAAAAAGAATAAAATTTCAAACCGAAACATGGAAACCAAAAACAATATATACAATGGGAATGTGAAATATGATTATTACATAAAATGTTTTAGGTAACACCCGTTGATAGGGGCGTCAAGAGTTTTTCTGTCGATATTTTCCAGTAAGAATGATTTTTTTTCCTTCAGTAGCTGCAATCCTGAATGGTCTGAACCGGAGATGGCCGAACTTGCCATGTTTTCCCACATCCTCTTTTCTGGCATCCCACTTTAAAACTAGGTCGCCGAGAAGAAACTCCATGTATTTATCCTTTTTATTGGAAAGGGCCTTCATATTATCTTGGTACTTCTGAAGTTTGTCATCTACTTCAGCCCTATTTTGCTGGACTTCGATTATTTGATTTATCCTTCTTGTAACGTCATTTGTCTCTTCATTTTTGTCTTTCCAGAGCTTCATCACAAGAAGAGCAAGATTGATAGGAAGGACAATGTCAGTACCATAAACCATTTTAAAAGGGGACATATCTATTGATTTCTTGGTGCCGATTCGATTTCCCATAAGGCGTATTTCAAGTGAACGTGCCAAGCCTTCTTATTTTCTGTTAACACTTTTTTGATTATAGTCATTAGTCTTTTTTTGGACGATTCGACCAACCCATTCCCATGAGCATAATAGGTTGTAGAATATCCTAACACAATGTTGTATTTTTGGGAGAAATTGATCATTGCCATAGATTTAAAATCTTGGGCATTATTAGTGACTATTTTTTGTGGACAACCAAATCTCGATAGGATGTTCTCTTCCAAGAAGTTTATTACCACCGAATCCATAACATTCTGAGTTGGAATGGCTTCGACCCACTTCGTGAAGTAATCAGTAGCAGTTAAAATCCATTTATGTTGGGTGCTTAACTACGGATGGATTTCTCCGATGAAATCCATACCCCATTGTTGAAAGGGATCTTCTTCTTTGACCGAGATTAAAGGTAGTGCGGGGATATTTTTCTTTCCAGAGAATAGTTGGCAAGAATGGAAGGTTCTGACCTTGGCATTCACCTCAGTAAATAATTTTGGCCAATAATATCTAGCTCTTAAAATCTTGTAGGTTATTTCCCTCGAGGCGTGATGTCCTCCACACACTCCTTCATGAAATTCATTTATGACTCCTTATGTTTCAGGTTATGTTAAGAAACACAACAAGAAACCTAGGGGATCTTTCTAGTACAACTGGCCATCAATAATGCAATATTTAACTGCATGTAGCTTCAAAGTTCTCGCTTTGGACAGAGTCATGTCATTTAGGCACTGAAGGGTAAGGAGGTATGAAATAATGTCGCAATACCAAGCATATGAAGAAAAAATAATTTCAATCTGAATCATAGGCATTTGATCATCAATCTCATCTATTTCTGGGAAATACCCGTGTGATTCCAGGTGATTTATCCCGAGCGCCCTGAAATTTGATTTAGCTAACAATTTTTCCAGGCCTTGACCTTTGACTAGCTTGGTTGGTTTCACTTCTAGATCGAACTCCTTAATTTTAGCCAACCACCAACCTCTCTTTCCATTACTGTCTGGTTGGACAAAGATGTCTTTGACAACACATATGTCCTGAAAGCTTTGAGAGATTTCACCATTGCGTAAGCTTGTTTTTCAAGTATATCATATTTTAATTCTCCATCCCTGAGACTTTTACTGAAAAAGGCTATTGGCTGCTCAAAACCTTCTTCGTTCTTTTGTAGGAGCACCGCTGTGATAGTATGTTCAGAAGCGAAAGAGAAGATCAAGAATTCATTAGTATAGTCTAGACTGGCTAACACTGGTGCTTCGCCTATAACTTTCTTGACTCGCTCGAATGATGCTTTAGCTTCTGTAGTCCATTTCACTTCATTTTCTTTCTTCAACATATCTGTAATCAATTTAATTATTTACCAAAATTGGGAATGAATCTTCTCAAAAAGTTGATCTTTCCTAAAACAGATTGAATTTCTTTTCTGTTCCTAGGAATATTAATCGTGTCTATAGCCTCGATTTTCTTAGGGTCGACCTTGATTCCTTATTTTGACACTATATGACCCAATATATTACCTTCTTTCATAGCGAAGCGAGACCTCTTAGGATTAAGAGACAAACCGGATTTTCTGCATTTCTCAAAAGTTTGTTTGAGGTGTACCAGATGTTCTGCATCATATTTGGAAAATATTGTTAGATCATCTAAGTAAATAATAAGAAAATTGTCTCTCTCACGGATGAAATCTATATCCATCACTCTCTGGAAATTATCCCCTGCGTTCATCAAACCGAATGGCATTTTATCGTACATGAAAGTTCCCCACAGAGTGGTAAACACAGTCTTTTCTTTGTCTTCTTCATGGACAAAGATTTGATTGTATCCTGAAAAACCATCAATCATGGACAATTTGTTAGCTCCAACTACTTTTTCTAGGACATGATCCATTTTTGGTAGTGGGTAGTTGTCTTTGAGGGATGACCGATTTAAATTTCTAAAATCTACACAAAGCCTTATTTCTCCATTTTTCTTCTTGACGGGTACCAAATTTTCTACCCATTCAGAATACCTAAGTGGAACGATAATCTTTGCGTCGAGAAGCTTCTTGACTTCCCTTTCTATCACTGGTAGGAGGATATGATTTATTTGTCTAAGCTTCTACCTGAAAGGTTTGATACCATGCTTCAAAGGAATCTTATGTTCAATTACAGAGGTATTGTAAGTTTTTAGATCATCATAGGACCACACAAAGCCGTCTTTATATTGTCTAAGAAAATCGGCGTACTTACTCTTCATTTGGGCTGGAAGGTATTTAGATATCTTGACCAGTTTAGGATTTTCCACAGTTCCTATATTATAGTCTTCAACCTCTTCGGGTTGAGGTCGTAAGGTATATTTTAAAGATCTGTCATCATGGTCAAATAATATCTCTAAGGGGATCAAACCTATGGGCATCTAATTGTTCTTAAGCACAAGAATGCGGTGATTTGCGATCTTATCTTGGAACTTTTCTAGGTCTTCACCTTCCTGCATGACCCAGATAGGATCGTTCTGGTTTTCCTGATCTATGCGAGTCTAAGAGAAATCCTCGACCATTTCAAGGAACTATTTAATTTGTTCGTTGTCTCCAAAGACTTTCCAATGCTGAAAATTGTTCATGATCAAAGGCTTGTGTCTCATTTCGATGTGATATTTCAGTTTCGGGAAAGTAGGTGGTACAAAGGTTGCAACAACTTTGGATAAAGAGTCTTCTTGTTGATTTTCCATTCTGGGAATAGAGTGAATATTAAAGGATGAGAAGAAATTCTCTATCAAATCCCAGGAACAATTACTATATACCTCAGCCTTGGATGCTTAGCTTGATACCGTTGCTTTATTTGTTTCACAATAAGTTCTTCATCACCATAAACTATTAGATGTTCAATTTTTTATTTTTTGGCAGCCTCTAATCCTAAGACTAGAGATTCATACTCACATACATTATTTGTATAATCAATATCCCATTGTAATCTATATGAAAAGGGGATAATGTACTCATCTCTTGGTGCTACAAATAACACTATAGCCCCTGCTCCTTCGCAGGATGAAGCACCATCAAATTTTTTTTTCCATACTCCTTCTCTACTATTTACACTTTTCTTTGTTTTTTCCACTTTTTTATTTTCTTCTTATGTGCATTCTTCGAAATCATCGTCTATCGATAATATACAATTTCCTAAGTCCTTATCAACAACATAGACTGGGGAATTGTTTGGATTTTGAGGGTCGCTTACCATATACGTCAGTCTTGTTTCTCTGTACATTCGCGTCAATTGTCCACCAAAAATTGGGATTGTAGCATAAGTCATGTCCATATGAAGTGATCCTCCCAATTTGTTGCCCCAAGACCTGGATAGAAGCATGTCATACTTGGCAGGGACATCAGCAATGACTACATCCATAAGGACGATTTTTAGAGTGATTTGTGCAAGATTTACTACCAAATCTTTAATCATGCCAAGACACTTAATTTTTATGGAATCAAATGAGTACAATTATTGATGAGGTCTAGTGATTTCAAGGCCCAATTTATCCATGATAATTTTAGGCATTAAATTATGAGAGGCCCCATAATCTAACATACAATTGTGGAGTAAATGGTCATGCACAGTTAGTGTAATATAAAACGGAGCAATAGATTCCTTAGTGTTTTCGATATGTGGACGGAACATGATCGTAGGTCTTTCATCTTGTAGACTAATAACATCTACATGACATTCAACATCAGAAAAATTTATCATTTTAGCAATTTTCTTTTTATAGATCGGATTTTTTGCAAGCTCAATCCGAGGCATGGGAGTTTTAGTTTTATTAAGTTCGTTTTCTAAGATGAAACCCTCAGTTTTTTTTTTGATCTCTCTGGTTGAAACTTGTGCCTCTGTATTTTCCGGTTTTTTAGTTTGTGTTGCTCTTGTTTCAACTGGTTTTGTTCGGGCGTCTTGTGTTTCAACTAGCGGTTTAGTAACAACTGCCTCATTTGTTTTATTTCGTGACAAAATCTTCTTCGGTGGAACATTCATAGGATTTTTTTCTCTAGGCCTTAAATCATACTTTTGTTGTAGTTTGTCCATTATTGATTCGACGAGTTCTTGATAGGCCAATTCTCCCATATTGTTGATGTTTTCTTCTTTATTAAACAAGGATTCTATGTCTAAAGATTTTTCATAGTCTTGTCTTGTTAAATGTGGCTCGAGATTGTCGTCGCTAAGATTTTTCAGGTCTTCTTCTAACTCATGATTTTTCATATCATCCCTCTGCATTAAATTTTTAGTTTTAAACAGGGCTTGGATATTTTGATCTACATTTTTTACCTGTATTTGTTGCATCTGAGTGTTAGGGTTTCTGACGAATGGATCAGGTTTGGCTTGGTCTATTTCCATCCTCGATATTTGGTTTGATAAGTCTTTAATTATCTTAGCCATCTCATCCATTTTTTATTCTAAGGACTTCCCAGATCCAGAGGGTCTTGCTTGTTCTTTGAAACACCTAGGTTCTTTGGTTCCTGTCTCAACCTTAGTTTTTAATTTCCCAAACGCCATCATATTGGATTCAATTTCTATGGCATCGTCTTGCATTCATGCTAGAGTGGTAGATCTTCTTTCTCTTAAGAGGAGGGAAAAGTCAGGTTCAAAGGCCCCTGCAAAAGTTACCTTTGCAACAGGTTGAGAGGGTTTGACTTCAACTGGGATTTTGTTGTACAGTTTTTTGAACCTATGAGTAAATTCAAGAACTGATTCATACTTTTTTTTTCTTAAAGCCCCGAATTCAGTCAAATAATAGATATGGTCCTTCTTTTCTCCCCACTGTCTTAGGAAGGCATTTTCTAGATCATCATATGACCATATAGAACCTGTCAGGATTCCTCAGAACTAGGTTCTCACTTGTCCTTCAAAGGTTTGTACTAACAACCTTGAGTAAACATCTTCGTGTTTGATGCCAAGGATATCAACAAATTGGTCAAAAAAGGCTATGTTTTTGGTTGTGGTTAGATCTCCTTCTCCCATGAATTTTGGTAGTTTTTTCATATAATTTTCGGGCAAATCATGAAGGGGGATAGGGAGGACCAAGGGAGTGTATCTGGAAGCTACCTTGGAAAATATTCTAGGAGGTGGATTTTGTCCTTGACCTTTTCCACCTACTCCTCCGCCTCTGGCACCACCACCTCCTCCAACAACAACCATTGGTAGTCTAGGGGAGGGACTTTGGGAACTAAAAGGGGGATTTTCAAAAATTTTTAGGGACTGAAGTGGCGACCTTTCCACTACTTCGGGATGTGGTGAAGGAAGTTTTGGATAAAGGTCGTTAGGAGATGAAAAATCTAGAAGAGGAGGAAAAGGGAAATGTGGGTTGGTTTCCTTAGACTTACAAGATGTATATATAGGAGAACCGATAGGGCATGAATCAGGGTATAAAATATATTCTTCGGAGTTTCAGGAAACTAAAACCTTTACTTCGGGAAAGGATGGAATCGACAGGGTATCAACAACAATGGGTATCGAGAGGGATATTTTTTTATGACTGGTAGGAGTGTCGGTCGAGTCAATCTCAACCTTTATCTCGGGCACAATTACCTCCAGACTCTCAAGCTTAGCCTAGGGTTTGCTAGTTGATGCCTTCGTAGAGAGTACTTGTTTAAAACTCTCTTTAGGGGTTGGTTCCTCAATTGGTACCTTAGCATTAATTTTTGTAACTTTGGATTGATATACTTTACCTGCTGATGCAACAGTCGATTTGATGTATCCCTTTGGTTTTAACAACTTTTCGGGATCTAACATTGGTGTGGTTTGCTTATCGTCTAGATTTTTTCTAGTATTCTTTCGACCGAATATGATTTTTCTCTCTAGTGGAGTCACCAACTGAAAGATAAAAATAAGCCTTAATTGTGTATTCAATCTTTGTTCACCATCAAAGATAGAAATTTGCCTTGTCGTTTTCCCAGTGAAAATAACTTCGTTTCTTCTTCCCCAGAAACGATGCCAAAAAGATGTTGTTCCTGAGATTAAAGTTAAGGCTCAAAGAGTAATTTCAGGCATCAATAATGTTTAAAAGAGTTATTTTTCTACCTTTAGTTATATAAGAAAAATTCTCAAATGAAATTAATAATAGGACAGTACAGAGGTCGTATTTCGTTGTTTGAGTCACAATTATGATATTAAATGGTGTGAGAGAAATTTACAAAATTGTTAAAGAAAGCTAGGCATCAATGGTAGATGAATCTCACCCTGTTTGCAGTAGAAGAAAACAAAGAGTGCACCCTTGAACAAGATATGAGATGCCGTAATTCAAATAGTTTGCGGGTCTTGTATTAATTACAACAATTATAGAGGAAAAACTGCTTACTTAACAAATTACTGAGATAATATGATTACAATAGTTGTGATACTAAATTGCAATCGATCACTTATCAAGGAATTATGAAAATAAATTGAAAGATATGGAAATACAGGAGAAACACATAACTCAAACTGAACATAATTTGGAATCTTTGTCTGCACTTGTATTAATACTCAAAAAAGGAAAGTTTTCTCTATTACATCTGGCAAGAAGCAGCCTCAAATAGAGATTGAATGTATGCATTTATACCAAAACTGTCACAACCCAAACGGTTGGACTTCTTACAATATTTAATTCAAAATTGTATATATCTGAAACAAGACAACTGTCTATATAATCTAATGAGATTTGCTGACATTTTCTTCTGTCACTTCACCTGCTGGCAAAAACGGTTCTTTTCCTTATTCCTCTAGGCTAGAGACCTCTGTCATCTGGTCTTCTTAATAATTCAACACAATGTCCTGGTTGTTGTAGCTTTTTTTCCATCTGTCCCTTCAGCTATGTTCAACAATGTAGTGACATTTTAGTACTTGTTTCCATTCTCTATGCATGGGTTTCATTTATCTAATAATTCCACCACAAGTCTTGAAGGTTGGATTGTTTCATTCACCTCGAAAGTGTATAATTTCCTTTCTACTTGGGGTAGCCTTTCTTGGATTGTTTTCACTTCTTGAGATGTAGCCTGTAATTGTAACCTTGGATTCACTAACCACTTATCGATTTTGAGAAGATTGATCTGGCTCATTTTTTAAATGGTTTCCAGAGTTTCATCTTTGCCCTTTATGGAGTTATGCTGGTTCATTTCTATATTAATTTTCCCCAGGGATTTCGTGATATATCTTCCTTGAAGATCAATTAGTCCTTTGTCTAATGGCAACAATGCTTCTTGGCAAGCCTCTTTTACTTCTTTGGAAAATATTTTGCTTTCTACCAGATTTGTCTCCCAGACCTTAAGAGCCATATCACCTCTTATTTGTTCAGACAGGGAGAGAAAAGGGAGATCAGGGACAATATCCTTTTGTACCAATACAATGGCTTCTTGAAACTTAACACGGGTTGAGTGGGCCTCTCTTTCTTTGATGTAGATGTCTTTTAGAGAAATCTCTACTGCTTGGTAGCACTTTTGAATAACATCTATATTTAGAAAAAGGTCCTGTTGTGCAACCTCCAACTTCTCATTTACTTCCAGTGCTTGAGTCTGGAAGGCTGAAATATCTACTGATGTACCTTTGATCAAGTATAATATGGCTTGCTATTGCCTTATCAATTCATCACGTTGAGTGATCAATCCTTGGTTGGCCTGTGAACTCTGATGGAGTCCTTCAAGGTTGACCTGAAGTTGTTGGATTTGCAACCGATCATAAGCCCTGATTTGTTCAAAGTCTTGGCTCATCCCGTTCCTAATAGTTTGTTCCATGGTCTGTATTTGAGCTATCAAGTTCTCTACCAGAAGACACTTTTGCTGAATTTGTTCGGTCAAATTGTCCACATACCATTGGTTAGCTATGGAAAAAGCTCCTAATGAACTTGCAACTTCCCTAGCGAATTTTGTATCATCTTGATCATTCCTGTCGTATATCATTCTCTGCCTTTTAGTTATTTTTCCATATTTCTGATGAGATTCTCTTTTCATGATGGCCTTTCATTTATTGCTGAAGAATAAATCCGAAGGAGGCATCTCTTCGAGAAAGATTGGGGTAAGATCACTTGCAAACATGATTTCAGAACCAGGATTTCCGAAGCTATATCGCAGAGGTGTTAATGATGTAATAGGAGTACCGATCTCGATAGATTGTCGTTTTTCTACTGTACTGGCAGCATGTGTGGTTGGTGTCGAAGGAGATGCATCATGTCCTTGCTTTATGTAAGCTTTGAGATGAGCTAGGGCATGAGGGATTAACTGTTCTTACAATGGGGATTCTAATTATTGTGCCGAAACCTCGAAGCTCTTCGGGGTTTCCTCAATATTTTGTTTACTAGAGTGACCTGGTTCAAAACCTGGAGGCATAGATTCTTGTGTAGGAGGAGCAGCCATCGACTCTCCTTGTAGTACTTTTGGGAAACTGTTTTGCCTGTGTTTCTAAAAACTGAGGAAACTAGCATGTTGATCTGGGGATAAGGTTTGGAATTTGTCCTGTACCTCCTCATAAGACCTAAATCCCTTGATTATTTCGTCATATGGGGAGTTTTCATGCACATATATTTTCATGTTGAATTGGGCCAAGTGGTTCTCCACAATATTGTGTGGGTCGTGCCTTTTGAATTCGATGTCAACCAATTTCGCATATTCTAAATACGCAGCCTCCACTCTCGAGTGACCAAAATGTAATAGTGAAAACATGCCAACCTGGATAAGGAAATTCGTCCATACATTTTTCTATGTTACCTTCATCTCCTTGCTAATGCCTCTCGTTATTGTCTGGTAAACTACTTCCCTGCATACCAACTGGTCTAGTAAAAATCACAGGAGAGCATGGGGAGGAACTGAGCATCCAAAAACCATGATATAAGAGAAGTTTTCTTCAATGAATCGATTTTCTAGTTTGCCCAGATTTCCCATAATCCTGTTTGAAATTCAAGGAGGTGGGTGACCATATAGGGCTATATGAACATGCACCACTACATTGTGATTGATTTCGTAAAATAATTATTTGGATTTTTCCTCCCACAACTTGGAATGGTAGAAGTGAATAGGCTCTGTACTGGTCAGGGTCCAACTCCAATTCATCAATAGGAAAGGGGTCATGAAAAATATGGCGTCCATGACATACATAGAGATATAGAAAGGGGTGGACTGCCCCTTTTATTTCTCCATTTGTTTTCAGTAATTTCTTTGGCCAAGTTATCTGACAATATTTTGGCCCAATTAAAAGTGTAGCCCTCGGCCACCGCGTGCATGATAGGTACCCATTCCACCGGGAAATGAATAGGAGTATTCTTTCTAAACAATCTACATAGAATCATGTCTACGTAAATCATGTGAACGTCCAACGATGTTGTGGCATACATACCATGCTAATTGGCTCTGAACTTCTCTGGGTGACCCCACCAGGACCTGATTATATTGGGATAACTCTTGTCATATTGTATGCATTCCTTTTGCTCAAACTACAACATAAATTCAACATTGTAATTATATTTAGGATTGGGAGATAACTTATACATTACTTGGAGGTGATCCGATCGGAAAGAACCAATGAAAACCTTTTGATGGTTGATGATGCTCCTAGTTTGGACATTGATGTTTTCCAAGGCCCAAATTATCATGTCGTTATACGACACGAGTCTCGGTCGTGCAACTATCTTGTGTAGCTATGGCTCGGCTATATATATGAGTTTAGTTGCATGAGTATCGTCTTCTTCATCATTGAAATCTTTTGGATAGTTTATGATCTCGTGTTCCAGAAACTAGAACACCTACGTCCAATATTTAACAATGTCTATGGCTCGTGGCATGGTGTTCGATAGAACGTCCACATTTGGATTTGAACCCTCACCAGCTGCATCAGGCTTCTTCATCATTTTCCGTGGTGCCATGATTATCGAGAGAACATAACGAGGTTACCTGTTGTAGAGGAATTGCGTGAGCTTCTCAACCAGATAATACTTGCTGCTTTGCGGAAGGTGAAAATGAATTCAAAATCCAAGTGCCTTTATTCAAATCATATACATTGATTTTCGTATAGAATTCACTGACGAAAAATTTATTAACCTTAATGGAAATTCCTACCTGGCAATCTGTAATCCGCGTTTGAATCATTACCATTAATTATTCATAAATTCCGTTAATATTCGACAGTTTGTGTTCGAGAGTTTTAGATGAGACAAAGTCAGAACTTCCCGAATCCCTAATCCGTGAAAGGTTAATCCCGAGATAATCGCTTTTAAAATATTAATTAATCACATTTAACTTTAAGTGTTTCGAAAATTCAGACTTTGGAGATTTTAGGATACGATGAAGGGTAAATGTCTGAACCCCGAAGTGTGAAGTCATTAATTATCTCTTTACCATGATTAACTTAATTAATCCAAAGTTTAATACTTTGGTGTTTTGGTGCTTCGGTGCTTCGGTGATTTGTGAATTAGTTCTTTGTTATATTCCCGAAGGGTCATCTCCCATAGTGACGTGTTGCAGATGACGTCATTTTAGATGACGTGTTGAAAAAGGAAGATGCCACATGTTACTTGGAATCGTATGATTCTTCAGACGGAAATGTCAGAAATGGGTGCCGCGCGTGAACTCAGGGAAGACTCAAACGATACATGTGTCCTACGACTCGTGTATTTTAAGGTTTAGGAAAAGCGATGAACGAGGGATTTCAATTTTCATAGATTCGTGTTTTTATTGTTAATATTCATTGCAACATCTGAAGCGCGGAGCTCCGAAACGACCGTTCCAGATTTAATTCTTTAAAAAAGGTGGCTCAAAAACTCCAGGGACTATTTGGATCGTTTGATCAAACGAGAAAACTCATCAACGACGAACATCGTGTGCGTCTTACTTCTAATTAACAAGAAAATAATTTGATTTAAAATGTGAAAATTATTTTCTAAGTTACAAATTTGAGAAAGATTATGTTTTCATGAGATGAATAATATAAAGCTCAAAGTTCAGAATTATATGTGTTCCAAAAAATTCTTAGGTCTGGAGGTATGGCAGAGACCGGATGAGATTTTCCTTAACCAAGGAAAATATGCAGTGGAGATCCTAAAGAGGTTTGGGACGTTGGATTGTAAATCCATATCTACACTGATGGTGGCGAACCTGAAGCTGTTGTGTGACACAACTTCAGAGACAGTGGATTCCAATATATATAGATACATGATTGGTTCATTGATGTACTTGAAAAACATGAGGCCAAATATATGTTTTGCGGTGAACACATTGAGTCAGTACATGGTTCATCCTAGACATGTTCACCTGATCATGGAAAAACATGTGATGAGATACTTGAAGGGTATGATTGGTTATGGATTTAGATATATCTAGGATCATGAGATAAGACTACAAGGCTACACAGATTCATATTGGGTAGGTAGTTTCACAGATTGGAAGAGTACATCCATATGTTTCTTCAATTTGGGATCATTTGTGATCTCGTGGCTCAGTAGGAAGCAGACTTGTGTGGCACTCAGTTTTGCAGAGGCAGAGTATGTAGCAACAAGTCCAACTTGTGGTGAACCAGTGTGGCTTTGAAAGTTGCTTGTAGGATTTTTTGATCTTGAGATAGATGCGACATGTATCCTTTGTGACAACCAGATCTGCATGAAGTTATGAGAGAACCTAGTGTGTCATGACATGTCAAAGAATATCGATATCAAGTACCATTATATCTGAAAGATGGTATATAAGGGAGTAGTGAAACTACAATATGTCTCTATTGACGAGCAGGTAGCATATGTGTTTACTAAGCCTCTATTGAGAGTGAAGTTCGTGTACTTCAGAGACAAGCTTGGTGTGGTCCAGAAGGAATTTTCCAGTTAGAGGGAGTGATGTGTTACATATGAGACTCCAGGTGGTAGCAACATAGTTTGTTTTAGTAACAACGGGTTATCATGTTCGGGCACTAACTGTGGCACCATTTAGCTTGACCTCGCATAGGGTCAATGGACACAGATCCTTCGAGGAAGGTGTGTTCCTATCTTCAGGAAGTGTAAATCATGGATCCTTCGGGGATGACGTATTTCCTAGATAGATGGAGGGCCAACCTATGTGGTTGGAGGTGATTCCTATTCTAGGGTAGATGGGTAGTGTGTGCGCACTACATCTCCTAACCCTCGTGGTTAGATGCCTGGTCTATGTGGGACCAGATGCCTGGTGTGCCAACCAAAAGGACTAGCCTAGGGCTAGTGGTCAGACTTTGTGTGAGCTAGATAGTGGCTAGTGAGAGCTAGATTCCCAACACTGTATGAGCTGGAAGAAAGTCTTGCCATGACTATTGATCCCACTAATGAGAGGTTGATGTTATATTGGATGCATACTGTACGGTTACAAAAATTCTTATGACGTATAGATTTTTGGAAAGACAACAAGACAATGGTCAAGTGTGTTGGATTACTGAGAGGGGGGGTGAATCAATAATAGAAAAATTTAATCCTTTTTAACAGTATAATCCAAGTGTTATATTAATGTAGCATTATCATCCAATAACTGCAGAGTAAATAGGAAATGGAAAAATGAACAATCATACACATACACAGTACACCAGTGTTTTACATGGAAACCCAAAGTGGGAGAAAACCACATAATTCTTTTTCTTATATGTCTTGAAGAATTACATTCATTGGAAGCACCAACTTCTTTTGTTTTCCAGCTACAACT
>ML840664.1:18158-32024 GCA_009831015.1 Picea engelmannii | reverse complement strand
TGCAAACCTTCCTTAACTTTAACAACAAGAGACTAGCATTTTCATCAAACTTTTCTTTAGTCTCACATGACTAGTTTTGGATTAGTCAACAACCCTAACTTGAAATAATCATAACTATGTACCTGTAATGGATAAATATTTTAAAATAGTACACAACGTTCTTCAGTGTGATTTATGCAATTCCTCCAGGTGTCATTACTTGGAACCTCTCAGAAAAGAATTTATAGAAAAAATGGCATACCTTGTTGAATTATGGCTTATTCTAGAGAGAGAACTTGTAGAGCGTGCCCCACACAGAATATTTGTTGTATGGATTTGAAAATTTTACATAGAATACTACAGACTTTACTCTAACCAAAACATTTTGTATTACTTAATTTGGATCTGTTATGAATAATTTATGACGTTTTTACCCGAAACACTTGGTTTAGAATAGTTTCAGGACTAGCCACAAACCCTATTTTCCACAGAGTGTAACTCCAAAAATACAACGACCCACAAGCTGAAATTTGTACCACAAATACTTGGATATGTTTTCTCAATGTCCTATCAATTTCATAGTCTGAATCATTCTAGAAAAAAAATTATTACGAAATGGTGGGATGACCTGTAAATAACATACCTTAGAAAGTATCATCAAAATAATTTATCCTCGAATTTTAGCCTTCTTTACTTCACCTTCTCTCTGAACTTCAGCTTAGATATCCTTTGGTTACCTCATTCACCTGTAGATATTCAATATGCTCAAGTGTGATATAAAATGAGAGAGCCTTGCCTCTTATTTATACTTTCATGTAGCTTCCTCGAGGGGTCACCTTTTAACCATCTTAACCCATTTTCCTTATTTTAGGGTTAACAAACTTCTAACCACTTGTCCAATTAGTAATTTATCCATTAACTTTATTATTTAAATAAATTATTTTTTATCCACTTTGACTTATAGTACACTCATCACTTCACTTTACCTTAAGGGGTTACCTTTTAACCATCTTAAACCACTTTCCTTATTTTAGGGCTAACCCACTTCTAACCACTTGTCAACTTAGTAATTTCTCTATTAACTTTATTATTTAAATAATTTATTTTGTATTCACTTTGAATTATAGTACACTCATCACTTCACTTTATTATTTAGCTTCTAAAAATATCTTAAACTACTTTGACTACTTTGACCTTTTGGGGATTCTAGATGACTCATGAGGGTTCTCCAACTTCACATGGTCATATATCTCTAACCGTGAGGAGTTATGTGACGTTCCACATACCATTGGAAATTACATGGAATATACTATACATATAGAATATTATTACCTATAAATATATCAAAACGCATACCTTTATCCATCAAACAAACTTGGGTCGATTACCCAAACCTGGGTTCTCCAACTTCCTTCAAGGGTTGACATCAATCACAACCAACCTTAATCAACAATATCCCCCTTTTACATTGATGGAAACACTCTGATGCAATACTGAAATAATGTCATGCAATACTGAATTTATATCGCTCATTCTCCCCCTGGAACCATGACTTTGTCCTATGCATCTAATAAATCTCTCCCCCTTTGTCATCAATGGCAAAGGTATATTTCCATTTGGGGTTGCTCCCCCCTAATTGAACTGTCCTTTTTATGGTGCTTCCTCGTGTACATATAAGACATATAAGATAAGCATTCAAATGCATTCATTTTGGAGTAGAAATAACTCTGATTCTATGGTGAATATACTCAAAGGATTCCCGTGGAAGTGGTTTTGTAAAGATGTCTTTCACTTGTTATTTTGTGCCCACATACTCAACTCTGATGTTCTTTTATGCAACCTGTTCCCGTAGAAAGTGATATTTGATTGGAATATGCTTCGTCTTGGAGTGCATCACCGGGTTATTTGAGACACTGATGGTGCTTGTATTATTACATTAGATTGGAATGGGCTCATCATACTCAACCTGTATATCTATCAGAGTTTGTTTCATCCAAAGAACCTGTGTACAACATGTTGTTGCTGCAATGTAATCTGCCTCGGCTGTAGATAGAGATATTGATGATTGTTTCTTGCTTAGCGATGATACTAAACACTCACCCAAGTAGAATGTTGCTCCACTGGTGCTTCGTCGGTCATCAATACAACTTGCCCAATCTGCATCCGTGTAGGCAATAAGAGGTAGATCCTTTCCTTTTGGATACCATAATCCAAACTCTTTTGTTCTTTTGAGATATCTGAAAATCCTCTTCACTGCTAATACATGTGATTTCTTTGGTGCTTCTTGAAATCATGCCACCTGTCCAATTGCCTACATTACATCTGGTATGGATGTTGTCACATATAGTAGTCTACCAATCATTGACCCACATTGCCTCTGATATCTAGACTCTG
This sequence comes from Picea engelmannii, assembly GCA_009831015.1. Taxonomy (NCBI): domain Eukaryota; kingdom Viridiplantae; phylum Streptophyta; class Pinopsida; order Pinales; family Pinaceae; genus Picea; species Picea engelmannii. The sequence goes on along the minus strand of ML840664.1, from coordinate 29,651 downwards.
AATCATTATCTTTTCTTAACTTGCAATTGGTTTGCATGGGAGTGATAACTAACTTGCAATCTTCCATTCCGAACCTCTTTATCATTTCTTTGATATAATTGGTTTGAGAAATAAAAAATTCCTTGGTTTCTTTGACGTATCTGAAGTCCGAGAAAGAAGGATAGTTCTCCAAGTAATGACATTTCAAATTCATTTTGCATATCCTTTGCAAATTTCTGGCTTAACCTGTCATCATCACTACCAAAAATAATATCATCAACATAAACTTCAATTAATAAAATATTATCTTGACTTACCTTGATGTAGAGGTTGTTGTATGCACTTCCTTTTCTGAACCCTGCCTGTTGTAGATATTTATCCAGTCTAGAGTACCATGCTTTGGGAGCCCGTTTTAGACGATACAAGGCCTTCTTTAATTTACACACATAATTTGCGTTCTATGACAACTAAAATCCTTCTGGTTGTTCAATTTAGACTTCTTCTTCAAGTTCCCCATTCAGAAAAGATGATTTTACATCCATATGACACACTTCAATATTTTTGGAGCATGCATAAGCTAAAAGCAATTAGATTGCTTCTATTCTAGCAACTAGGAAAAATTTCTCTTCAAAGTCGATTCTTTCAACCTGTGCATATCCTTTACATACCAATATAACTTTATTCCTTGCAACTAGTCCACATTCATTTAATTTATTCTTGTATACCCACTTTGTGTCGATCACATTCTTATCCTTTGGTCTTGGAACCAATTCCCAAGTGTCATTTTTCTCTATTTGATCCAATTCTCCATCCATGGCCTTATTCCAAAATCCATCCTTGCTAGCCTCTTCAAAGTAGGTTGGTTCAATTGTATATGTGGGTGCTAGGTGCGTTTGTTCTGGTGAAAAAATTCTTCTTCTAGTCTCAACTCCTGTGTCTTTTTTTTTGATAATCCAATCTGAAGGATGATTCTTCTATACTCGTCTTCTAGGTGTCTTTGGAGTCACTTGTTGAACTTGCTCTTTTGCTTCTGTCAGATCCTCTTCATCTTCCCCTTCTTTTTCATCTTATGTTTCTTCTTCGTAAATTTGTTCCATTGATTCATTTTCTTCTTCCTTTAATTCTTGTCTACATGTTTCATCAATTGTTACGTTGATGCTTTCCACAACTTTGTTCAATCTCATGTTGTAACACTTGTGTGCTTTCCTTGTACTTGAGTAACCAAAAAGTACTCCTTTTTCCACACGAGAGTCAAGATTTCCCATTCTACCATCTTCTCTTTTGATGTAGCATTTTCTTCCAAAAACTCTGAAGTGGTCCACATTTGTTGGTCTTCCTTTCCAAAGCTCGTAGGGAGTTTTGTCAGTGTTGTTTCTGAGCACTACTATGTTTTGAATATGAACTGTTGTATGCACTGCCTGTGTCCAAAAAATATCTGTCAACTTGGAATCCATTAGCATTGTTCGAGCCATTTCTTGTATTGTCATGTTCTTTCTTTCAACAAATCCATTCTATTGAGGTGTCCTAGCAACGAAGAAATGCCTTTTTATTCCATGACTGCTGCAGTAGTCCATAAATTCCTTTGAAGTGAACTCTCCTCCATTATCAGATATCAAGCATTTTATTTTTGATTCCATTTCATTTTCAACCATTTCGTTGTAGATCTTGAAGTTTTCAAAAGCTTCTGAGTTATTCTTGAGAAAGCAAACTGTAGTCATTCTTGTATAATCATCAACTAATAACATAAAATATTTCTCACCTTTTAAACCCTTTGTTGTAGTTGGTCCAACTAAATTAATATGCACAATTTCCAGTGGTCTTGTTGTTGAATATTCCTTTGATTTGAATCTGGTCTTTGTTTGCTTTCCTTGTTGACAATTCTTGCATAAAGTGTTGGTTGGTTTTGTGATCTGGGGGTTTTGTCTGTCTGCTTCTCTTTAGTTGACTTTGACAAGGTTATCAAAATGTATGTGACCCATTCTTCTGTGCCATAGCCAACTTTCATCTTCCTTTCCTAGACAACACTTTTCATTTCCAATTTCACTTAACACATATACGTTGCTTGAAGTTCTCGCAGTTGTAGCAATCAATTTTATTGAACCTTCTTTTCTTATCTCGCACTTTTGTGAATTGAAAGTAACTTTATGACCTTGGTCACACATTTGAATCACACTTAGAAGATTATGTTTCATATCTTCTACTAGTAGAACATTTTGTTCCTTTGTATTCTTGTTCTCGATTTTGACTGTGCCTTTTCCAATGATTTTAGTTGAATCATCATTTCCGAAGGAGACTGATCCATCTCTTTCMTTTCTTAATGTAAGAAACCTGTCTCTATCACCTGTCATGTGTTTTGAAMAACCACTGTCAACATACCAACCATGTTTCTTCTTCTTATCTTGTAGAGCGAGTGTGCATTCTTCATTGTTGTACTGATTATGCTTTCTTATCCATGTCCTTTTCTGAGGTTCTTGTCTGTGATTGTTGTTGTTCTGTTGTGGTTCTCTAGGAGGGATTGTCATTCTGCAATCTTTGTCCATGTGTCCGAAGTTTTTACACTTGTAGCATTTCACTTCAATCCTTAATGATTCAAATCTATTGTAACTTCTTCTCTGTGTTTCACTAGGCCTTCTTGGATAACCCTTTTGTGTATGACTTTCAAAGTTGTTTATGTTCCTTTTGTTAGCTTTACAATTCACAACTTTATGTCCAAAATTATTACATTCATAACATAAAACAAAAAAGATAGTTTGATACATGGGAGTTGAATATCTTCTAAAAGGAGGTGCTCTTCTCCTGAGACCCATCTGTTTCTGTCAGTCGTTGATTCTGAAATCCGAATCTCTCGGTGGAGGAGTGTCCCTGTAATTTTCTCTGTAGACCTTCTGATCCCCTTTGATTGTTTCTACATATCTTTTTGGATATGTTTCTTGTTCTGTTGTTTTGGAGCTTGATCCCTTTTCTGTATGATTATATCCAAGTCTGGACTTGTCATGATTAGGCCTTTTATTACTGATAATGTCATTCAAAACTTTTGAGTTGTTCTGCATATTTTTCTTTTGAATATCCTTTCTTAATGTGACAATCTCTGCTTCCAAATTTTCAATGATCTTGTCTCTTCCTTATAGTTTTTCTTTGATTGCTTCTTCAATTCTTTTATCTTCTTCAATTTGAACCTTCAAATTTGTGATCATTTGTTCTAATTCCCGAGTGTCTTCTTTCTTGTCTAGTTCTGCTTGTAGCTTTTTGTTTTCCTCTTTTCTCGTCTGATAACTTCTATGGCACTCAACAATTCCTCTCAGTAGTCAACTTCTGCCTCTTCAATTTCTTCTTCGACTTCTTCATATTCTTCTTCGACTTCTTCTTTATCAGAGTTTTCTACTGCCATGAATATAACTCTTTTTGTCTCAGTGTCACTGACTTCATCTTCATCTGATGATGAGATGTCTTCTTTGGTGCATAAGATTTTCTTGAAAAAATTATTTGTGGTTCTTTTCCTTTATATGTTTGTTTGTTTTTTGAGAAACCTTCATCATTTCTCTTTTTCTTATGAGGACATTTGTTAGAAAAATGACCAATACCATCACAATTAAAAAAAATTAAAGGAAGCTTATGTATATACCTGACATCGGTTCCCTTGTTTATTCTTTTGACAAAGTTGGCCACTTCTTCATCATCTTCCGAGATGTCACTATTGTTTCTATGCTATTTTTCTTGTTTCTTTCCCTTTTTCTTTTATCTTTTGGATGCTTGGAAGGCTTCTTCTTTTACATCTGGATTTTCTTGTTCAGTTCTCATTTCATATACTATGAATATTCCATGTAGTTCGTCCATTCTTATTGAGTTTAGATCTTCTCTTTATTCTAGTGTTGATATCTTAGGGTCAAATATCATAGGAATAGATCTTAGTACCTTTTGAACAATTACAGATTCTTGAATTTCTTCTCCCAATCCCATGATTGCATTTACTGTTTCATCGACTCATAAGAAGTAAGCTGCAATATTCTCATCTTCCTTCATATTTAGTTGTTCGAACTGACCTTTGTAAGTTTGAATCTTTGTTTCTTTGACTTTTGAATCTCCTTCATAAATATTTCAAAGTTTGTCCCAGATATATTTAGTGGATTTACAATGTGCAACTTTGGTGAATACCATTTCACCAAGACCATTCAGAAGTGCATTTGTGGCTGTGGAATTATTCTGACCGAGTTTCACTGCTTTGTCATTTGTTGGCGGAATTGTTGGTAATGTGTATCCATCTACAATTGATTGCCAAATTTCAAATCCTTGTGCTTGTATATATGTCTTCATCTTTATTCTCCAAAATGCATACTTATTTCTATCAAACTGTGGTATTATATTTTTATATAAGTTGTTGCTCTCCATGATCTACCTTTCAGTGGTTAAACTGATTTCTGAAGGAACCTGCTCTGAAACCAATTGTTGGATTATTGAGAGGGGGGGTGAATCAATAATAGAGCAATTTAATCCTTTTTAACCACATAATCCAAGTGCTATATCAATGTAGCATTATCATCCAATAACTACAGAGTAAATACGAAATGAACAATCATACACATACGTAGTACACCGATGTTTTACGTGGAAACCCAAAGCGGGAGAAAACCACATAATGCTTTTTCTTATATGTCTTGAAGAATTACATTCATTGGAAGCACCAACTTCCTTTTTTTTCCAGTTGCATCTAGAAGGAGGCTCCAACCCCCTAGTTTCTCAGGATACAACCTGAGGGAAGTTCCAACTCCCCAATTCTCTGGCTACAACCAAAAGGAGGCTACAACCCCCTATGTTCTCCAGCTACTACTGAAAGTTGGCTACAACCACCTGTCCTAGCCCCGTCCAACCACCCTAATGTATAAGTAGAATGATGGAACCATTGTCAAACTATCACTTTGAGATATATTGTTGTAAACCTATACCAATAAACCTGCACCAAATAACCTATACCAGTAAACATGAACCATGTATCAACCATGCATCAACATGTACCTCAATCTATAATCAACCTGTACCATAAACAAGTGAATCAACCATGCACCAACCTGTACCTAACAACTTGTACCATAAACAAGTGCATCCAACCATGTACCAAGTGTGTACCAATCATGTATCAACTGCTCATCAATATGTACCAACATCATCAAATATACACCTCATGTATGTGCCAACCCATCAACTACTTGTCTCAACCATGTACCCAACATGTACCTCAACCAAAAGCCCTCATCACTTTCATCATCCAAATCTGATTTGTAACTCTGTAATAGACCTGATGTATATGATCACATACCTTCAAACCTTCCTCAACTTTAACAACAAGAGACTAGCATTTTCATCAAACTTTTCTTTAGTCTCACATGACTAGTTTTGGATTAGTTAACAACCCTAACTTGAAATAATCATAACTATGTACATGTAATGAATAAATATATGAAAATAGTACACAATGTTCTTCAGTGTGTTTTATGAATTTTCTCTAGGTATCACTACTTGGAACCTCCCAGAAAAGGATTTATAGCAAAAAATGGCATACCTTGTTGAATTTTGTCTTATTCCAGAGAGCGATCTTGTAGAGCATGCCCCACATGGAATATTTGTTGTATGGATCTGGAAATTTTACACAGAATAATACAGAATGTACTATAACCAAAACATTTTTTCTTACTTAATTTGGATCTGTTATGAAGGAGTTATGACTTTTTTACCCGAAACACTTGTTTTAGACTAGTTTCAGGACTAGCCACAAACCCTATTTTCCATGGAGTGTAACTCCAAAACTAAAATGACCCACAAGATGAAATTCGTACTACGACTACTTGGATATGTTTTCTCAATGTCCTATCAATTTCACAGTCTAAATCATTCTATAAAAAAAATTATTTTGAAAATGGTGAGATGGCCTGTAAATAACATACCTTAGAAAGCATCATCAAAAGAATTTATCCTCCCTTGAATTTCAACCTTCTTTACTTCACCTTCTCTTTGAAATTCAGCTTAGATATCCTTTGGTTACCTCATTCACCTGTAGATATTCAATATTCTCAAGTGTGATATAAAATGAGAGAGCCTTGCCTCTTATTTATACTTTCATGTAGCTTCCTCAAGGGGTTACCTTTTAACCATCTTAACCCACTTTCCTTATTTTAGGGTTAACCAGCCTCTAACCACTTGTCCAATTAGTAATTTATCCATTAAATTTATTATTTAAATGATTTATTTTGTATCCACTTTGTCTTATAGTACACTCATCACTTCACTTTACCTCAAGGGGTTATCTTTTAACCATCTTAAACCACTTTCCTTATTTTAGGGCTAACCCACTTCTAACCACTTGTCAACTTAGTAATTTCTCCATTAAATTTATTATTTAAATAATTTCTTCTGTATTCACTTTGGATTATAGTACACTCCTCACTTCACTTTATTATTTAGCTTCTAAAAATCTTTTAAACCACTTTGACTACTTTGAACTTTTGGGGCTTCTAGGTGACTCATGAAGGTTCTCCAACTTCACATGGCCATAACTCTCTAACTGTGAGGATTTATGTGACATTCCACATACCACTGGAAATGGCATGACATGTATTATCCATATAGAATAGTATTACTTGCAAATATATCAAAACTCATACCATTATCCATCAAACAAAATTGGGTCCGTTACCCAAACCTGGGTTCTCCAACTTCCTTCAAGGGTTGACATCAATGACAACCAACCTTAATCAACAAAGTGTACAAAAGTGTAGAAACAATGATGATGATTGTGCCAGAAGAATACCTTCCTAGATAAGAGGGAGTGTTAAAGTTTTGAGTAGCAATGAAAGATATTCTTATTTTATTGTAATTAATCATGTCGACCCTATTGTGCCATTGTAAAGTTTCAAATGTAAATTATAAAGTTGTATTTGTCAAGTAGACCCTATTGCGCCATTATGAAAAGGTAAAATGTAATTTATAAAGTGTATTTTTTAAATTCATCCCTATTGTGCCTTAGTAAAGTGTTAAGTCAGCCCAGACCTAATTTAGGCTGGCCCAACTAGTATTATAAGAGGCCTAACGCCTCATTTAGAGAACACATAACAAGCTCTCTATCTCAAGAGAAAAGTGCGCAAGTCTTAGAGGGAGATGCAACTTCAGCAAGGACGTGTTTCATGAAGGATTTTGGTCTATTTGCTAAAGTCTATCTTGGTAAAGTGGTGCGCTACTATGTTTTGGTTAGGGTTTCTGGAGGATCTTCTGCTTCGTGAGATCTCTCTTAAAGAGAGACATTATTCTTGTTAACGAATCTATACTGAAGAATTTTTGCTGGGTTTTCTTCCCCAAGTGGGTTTCCCAGGGTAAATCTTGTATGATGTGGATGCCATTCTTTTAGTGATTCCCTTGTATGCAGTTATTGTAATAATTGTCAAAATTTAAAGAACACCAATTCAGTTAACTGCTTAAGTAAAAAATTCAACAATTTGTACCCACATGTGATTCTCAAACTTCATTGAAATTATTTATTCAATCAATTAATATGAATGTTTATATCATCACCATTGAGAATTCCAATTTTGGTCATATTCTTAGTTTTCCAAGGGTGTGAAATATGGGCCTGGAAGGCTTGGAATTTGTCTCGATGCTTATGACATTCATTTTTTAGGGATTCCAAGCATAGAGGAAATCACAAATAATATCAACAAGGCTCTTACCAATGCTTTTATACAAGTTACCAACATACGATATATAAGCATGTCCAACCTTGAGAGACATGGCTACATGTTTCCTAACTTTGCATTCCATTTCAACCCCATTAATTTAAGGTTTGACTCATTTTTTTTTTGTTACCTGAAAATTGTTTCTAGTTTGTTAACACAATTTTCATATAAAAAATCATGTCGATGCTCTTTGAAATTTCATTTTGTCACTACACATTTGATTTGTATCTAGTTTTTGTAGATGGAGTGTTCATGTAATTGTGCAGACAACAAGCTATCTCTTTGCTTTAGTCGATTGATCAATGGTTGAGGTTACATTAAAAATCAAGTTTGATTTTTTCCTTTCACATGGTAGTTATGAGTTGTATTGTGTGGAACCGATTTTAAATACATTTACCAATTGTCCATAGTTATGAGTAATAATATATTTATCTTGGTTTGTGCAATATTTGTAAAATAAAGCATGTACATCATTTTCATTGAGTTCTTATATTTTTTATTTTTTTTCATATGCATATAAAATCATGTGGTAATCAATATTTGTGGCTTCCATTGCAGGTATAAGTAGTGGTGTTGAGTCATGGTCTCCACAATTGATTATAAACAAAAATAAAATGATGTTGGTTGGATAGAACAATATAAGAAGCCTCCAATGTTTATTTTGGAAATATTATCAATGTTAGAAAAACAGGATCACATAGCAATAAAATAAAACAGATGTGGAAATAAAACACCAGAGACACACATTACAATAAAGACACAGATATACGTGGTTCACCTAGTGTGGGTTAAGTCCACCAAAATAAATTGTTAGGTCCTTCATTTATTATTATCCATCAAATGAAGGGATACAACCTACAACACACCCTCTGTAACTTCCTCTTCTTTCTCTCACAGTCTCCTCTCTCAGAATACATTATTCACTATCTCACCCAACCACAATACAATTCCTCACAAAAGAGGGTTTCCTTCTAGGGGAAAAAAACCATAACATAACTTTTACCGTAAGATCTGTGACCTTATAATGAACGGTCCAGATTGACTACAAAATTACAATATTTTACAAGGAAAATTTCCCAAAAATTTCTCTTCGGGGGCGTTTCCCCCCCCTTGGACCCCCCTGGCTCCAAATGTGGGGGGAAATCCCCCCCACTCCACCCCATCAGGAAATGGGGTCCAAACGTGGTTGAAAAAACACCTCTTAAATGGAATATAATCAAGCTCCACAACCAACACTCAATTGACAATTGTCTCAACTTTTGGTAATATTGCACCCTTACCTTGCATGACACATGTATGAATTGGCATTTGACTTAAAATGGATTGGGTTTTGTTTATAAATTAATTCAAATTGTAAGGTTTGACTTGGTTTTATGTTGGTTTATAAGACTAGAATTCATAGGCTCTGATTTCCTGTTGTCTATGGGTTTCAATGAAACTATGTTCACATGGCTTCTCTCTTGTATGAAAACAAAAATTCACAAAGTTATCCTACTGCTTAATCCATGCCATTAGACATGTATAGTTACCCCCTAAATCAGATTTATCTTAGTGTGGTTGATATAATGGATGGATGATTTCTCACATTTGATTGACTTTATTTATATTTGCAAGGGATTTGATTGCTCTTATATTAATACCAAATTTATTTTGTGTAGTTAGCTATTCTTCGGGATAAAATTGAATTAAATATAATTTAGATATAGTGGTCAATATCCCAAGTGTAAATTCTAACCTTGTACAATGTATACTGTAAACAGATATTCATAAAATAACAGAAAATATACAATGGAAAATACAAACATTACATAGAGATTTTCCCCCTGGAAACCCAAACTGGGAAAACTAGCATATATTATATTCATTCATTTGTGTTACATTGTTTACAATACAATATACATATAGGAGCCAGCGACATCCAAAACCCTAACCCAATGAACTGGATTAGTCCAAAACCCTAATTCCTTATCTGGAAATAGAAAACCATCGGCAAAAACCACGTGCCAAAAAGACCACCTAAATACATGACACTACTACTCGTGCAAAGAATATACCACATACCCAACATTCTCCCACTTGTTGTTTTATTTGCATACAGGGGGGTACAGGGTTACATAGTCAAAAATCCAGGGCAACAATGCCCATGGATCCTCTACACCAAGAGAACTTATCAGTGCTCATAGATTTTGTTAATGAGTCTACAACATTCTTCAAAGTGTCCACCTTCATCAATGATACTTTCTTTTCTTCAATCATGTCTCTCATAAAGTGATATTGAACATCAATGTGATTTGTATTTGAATGATAAGTAGGGTTCTTCGCCAGAAAAATTGCACTCTGAATGTCACACTCTATCCTTACAGCTTTTTGTACCAACCCAATACCTGAACACAATCTTTGTAACCACACTGCTTCCTTACTTGCATGAGTGGTTGCCATGTATTCAGATTCTGTAGTTGAAAGTGCCACTACAACCTGCCTTTTGCTCATCCAACTTATTGCTCCTCCAAATAGGTTAAACACATACCTGCTTGTATATCTCCTACGATCCAAATCTCCAGCCCAATCTACATCCACAAAGCCATGTATATTGATCACTCTGTCCAATCCCGGTATTCCTTCGTAGCACAATCCATAGATAGAAGTGCCACGCAAATACCTGAAAACCCTTTTTACTGTTGTCCAATGCTCCTTCCTTGGTTTTGACATATAACTGCTCAAAACTCCCACTACATGTGCAATTTCCGGTCTAGTACAGACCATTGCATACATCAAACTACCAACTGCACTCGCATATGGAACATGAGACATGTCCTCCTCTTCTTCATGTGTCTTGGGACACTGATCCACAGATAACTTTACACCAATAGAAATAGGAACCTTGACCGGTTTACATTCCTGCATATTAAACCTCTGCAATATTGTCTAGACATATTTTCTCTGATTTAACCAGAGTTTCCTCTTTTTTCGATCTCTTTTAATTTCCATGCCCAAAATGAAATTTGAAGCACTGAGATCCTTCATGTTGAATTTAGAGGACAAATGAGTTTTCACATCCTGGATAATCTCCTCGTTGTTTCCTATCAACAACATGTCATCCACATACAAGACCAAATAAAGCAAATGATCACCAATTAATTTAGAATACACACAATGATCCTCTTTTCTTCTTGTGAAGCCAAGTCCTGGCATATAAGTATCAATTTTTTTATACCACATCCTTGGTGATTGTTTTAAACCATACAGTGACTTTTTCAGCTTGCATACCATCTCCTTCTTTCCTTTCACAACATAAGTTTCTGGTTGCTTCATAAAGATTTATTCTTCCAGATCCCCATGCAAGAATGTTGTCTTCACATCCATCTGTTCTACTTCAAAATCAAATGCAGCAGCAACAGATAAAAGAAATCTTATAGAGGTTAACTTGGCAACAGGAGAAAAAATCTCACCAAAATCAATTCCCTCAACCTGGGAATAACCCTTTGCTACTAACCGAGCTTTGTATTTCTCCACTTTTCCTTCTACATTCAGCTTATTTTTAAATACCCATTTGCTTCCAATGGGATTTCTTCCAGTTGGCAACTCCACTAGATCCCAAGCCTCATTCTTATCCAAAGATGCCATTTCTTCTTCCATGGCCCTTTTCCAGATATTTGTTGGATCATGTTGTCATTGATGCCAATGGTTTGATTATTTGGGAGATTGTTGGATCATATGTCATTGATGTAAATGGTTTGGTTTGATTGATTTCATTGATTGATGTCAAGTAATTGATTGATTGATGATTGATGAACAA
>ML840664.1:0-18058 GCA_009831015.1 Picea engelmannii | reverse complement strand
AGTTGTAGCTGGAAAACAAAAGAAGTTGGTGCTTCCAATGAATGTAATTCTTCAAGACATATAAGAAAAAGAATTATGTGGTTTTCTCCCACTTTGGGTTTCCATGTAAAACACTGGTGTACTGTGTATGTGTATGATTGTTCATTTTTCCATTTCCTATTTACTCTGCAGTTATTGGATGATAATGCTACATTAATATAACACTTGGATTATACTGTTAAAAAGGATTAAATTTTTCTATTATTGATTCACCCCCCCTCTCAGTAATCCAACACACTTGACCATTGTCTTGTTGTCTTTCCAAAAATCTATACGTCATAAGAATTTTTGTAACCGTACAGTATGCATCCAATATAACATCAACCTCTCATTAGTGGGATCAATAGTCATGGCAAGACTTTCTTCCAGCTCATACAGTGTTGGGAATCTAGCTCTCACTAGCCACTATCTAGCTCACACAAAGTCTGACCACTAGCCCTAGGCTAGTCCTTTTGGTTGGCACACCAGGCATCTGGTCCCACATAGACCAGGCATCTAACCACGAGGGTTAGGAGATGTAGTGCGCACACACTACCCATCTACCCTAGAATAGGAATCACCTCCAACCACATAGGTTGGCCCTCCATCTATCTAGGAAATACGTCATCCCCGAAGGATCCATGATTTACACTTCCTGAAGATAGGAACACACCTTCCTCGAAGGATCTGTGTCCATTGACCCTATGCGAGGTCAAGCTAAATGGTGCCACAGTTAGTGCCCGAACATGATAACCCGTTGTTACTAAAACAAACTATGTTGCTACCACCTGGAGTCTCATATGTAACACATCACTCCCTCTAACTGGAAAATTCCTTCTGGACCACACCAAGCTTGTCTCTGAAGTACACGAACTTCACTCTCAATAGAGGCTTAGTAAACACATATGCTACCTGCTCGTCAATAGAGACATATTGTAGTTTCACTACTCCCTTATATACCATCTTTCAGATATAATGGTACTTGATATCGATATTCTTTGACATGTCATGACACACTAGGTTCTCTCATAACTTCATGCAGATCTGGTTGTCACAAAGGATACATGTCGCATCTATCTCAAGATCAAAAAATCCTACAAGCAACTTTCAAAGCCACACTGGTTCACCACAAGTTGGACTTGTTGCTACATACTCTGCCTCTGCAAAACTGAGTGCCACACAAGTCTGCTTCCTACTGAGCCACGAGATCACAAATGATCCCAAATTGAAGAAACATATGGATGTACTCTTCCAATCTGTGAAACTACCTACCCAATATGAATCTGTGTAGCCTTGTAGTCTTATCTCATGATCCTAGATATATCTAAATCCATAACCAATCATACCCTTCAAGTATCTCATCACATGTTTTTCCATGATCAGGTGAACATGTCTAGGATGAACCATGTACTGACTCAATGTGTTCACCGCAAAACATATATTTGGCCTCATGTTTTTCAAGTACATCAATGAACCAATCATGTATCTATATATATTGGAATCCACTGTCTCTGAAGTTGTGTCACACAACAGCTTCAGGTTCGCCACCATCAGTGTAGATATGGATTTACAATCCAACGTCCCAAACCTCTTTAGGATCTCCACTGCATATTTTCCTTGGTTAAGGAAAATCTCATCCGGTCTCTGCCATACCTCCAGACCTAAGAATTTTTTGGAACACATATAATTCTGAACTTTGAGCTTTATATTATTCATCTCATGAAAACATAATCTTTCTCAAATTTGTAACTTAGAAAATAATTTTCACATTTTAAATCAAATTATTTTCTTGTTAATTAGAAGTAAGACGCACACGATGTTCGTCGTTGATGAGTTTTCTCGTTTGATCAAACGATCCAAATAGTCCCTGGAGTTTTTGAGCCACCTTTTTTAAAGAATTAAATCTGGAACGGTCGTTTCGGAGCTCCGCGCTTCAGATGTTGCAATGAATATTAACAATAAAAACACGAATCTATGAAAATTGAAATCCCTCGTTCATCGCTTTTCCTAAACCTTAAAATACACGAGTCGTAGGACACATGTATCGTTTGAGTCTTCCCTGAGTTCACGCGCGGCACCCATTTCTGACATTTCCGTCTGAAGAATCATACGATTCCAAGTAACATGTGGCATCTTCCTTTTTCAACACGTCATCTAAAATGACGTCATCTGCAACACGTCACTATGGGAGATGACCCTTCGGGAATATAACAAAGAACTAATTCACAAATCACCGAAGCACCGAAGCACCAAAACACCAAAGTATTAAACTTTGGATTAATTAAGTTAATCATGGTAAAGAGATAATTAATGACTTCACACTTCGGGGTTCAGACATTTACCCTTCATCGTATCCTAAAATCTCCAAAGTCTGAATTTTCGAAACACTTAAAGTTAAATGTGATTAATTAATATTTTAAAAGCGATTATCTCGGGATTAACCTTTCACGGATTAGGGATTCGGGAAGTTCTGACTTTGTCTCATCTAAAACTCTCGAACACAAACTGTCGAATATTAACGGAATTTATGAATAATTAATGGTAATGATTCAAACGCGGATTACAGATTGCCAGGTAGGAATTTCCATTAAGGTTAATAAATTTTTCGTCAGTGAATTCTATACGAAAATCAATGTATATGATTTGAATAAAGGCACTTGGATTTTGAATTCATTTTCACCTTCCGCAAAGCAGCAAGTATTATCTGGTTGAGAAGCTCACGCAATTCCTCTACAACAGGTAACCTCGTTATGTTCTCTCGATAATCATGGCACCACGGAAAATGATGAAGAAGCCTGATGCAGCTGGTGAGGGTTCAAATCCAAATGTGGACGTTCTATCGAACACCATGCCACGAGCCATAGACATTGTTAAATATTGGACGTAGGTGTTCTAGTTTCTGGAACACGAGATCATAAACTATCCAAAAGATTTCAATGATGAAGAAGACGATACTCATGCAACTAAACTCATATATATAGCCGAGCCATAGCTACACAAGATAGTTGCACGACCGAGACTCGTGTCGTATAACGACATGATAATTTGGGCCTTGGAAAACATCAATGTCCAAACTAGGAGCATCATCAACCATCAAAAGGTTTTCATTGGTTCTTTCCGATCGGATCACCTCCAAGTAATGTATAAGTTATCTCCCAATCCTAAATATAATTACAATGTTGAATTTATGTTGTAGTTTGAGCAAAAGGAATGCATACAATATGACAAGAGTTATCCCAATATAATCAGGTCCTGGTGGGGTCACCCAGAGAAGTTCAGAGCCAATTAGCATGGTATGTATGCCACAACATCGTTGGACGTTCACATGATTTACGTAGACATGATTCTATGTAGATTGTTTAGAAAGAATACTCCTATTCATTTCCCGGTGGAATGGGTACCTATCATGCACGCGGTGGCCGAGGGCTACACTTTTAATTGGGCCAAAATATTGTCAGATAACTTGGCCAAAGAAATTACTGAAAACAAATGGAGAAATAAAAGGGGCAGTCCACCCCTTTCTATATCTCTATGTATGTCATGGACGCCATATTTTTCATGACCCCTTTCCTATTGATGAATTGGAGTTGGACCCTGACCAGTACAGAGCCTATTCACTTCTACCATTCCAAGTTGTGGGAGGAAAAATCCAAATAATTATTTTACGAAATCAATCACAATGTAGTGGTGCATGTTCATATAGCCCTATATGGTCACCCACCTCCTTGAATTTCAAACAGGATTATGGGAAATCTGGGCAAACTAGAAAATCGATTCATTGAAGAAAACTTCTCTTATATCATGGTTTTTGGATGCTCAGTTCCTCCCCATGCTCTCCTGTGATTTTTACTAGACCAGTTGGTATGCAGGGAAGTAGTTTACCAGACAATAACGAGAGGCATTAGCAAGGAGATGAAGGTAACATAGAAAAATGTATGGACGAATTTCCTTATCCAGGTTGGCATGTTTTCACTATTACATTTTGGTCACTCGAGAGTGGAGGCTGCGTATTTAGAATATGCGAAATTGGTTGACATCGAATTCAAAAGGCACGACCCACACAATATTGTGGAGAACCACTTGGCCCAATTCAACATGAAAATATATGTGCATGAAAACTCCCCATATGATGAAATAATCAGGGGATTTAGGTCTTATGAGGAGGTACAGACAGATTCCAAACCTTATCCCTAGATCAACATGCTAGTTTCCTCAGTTTCCAGAAACACAGGCAAAACAATTTGCCAAAAGTACTACAAGGAGAGTCGATGGCTGATCCTCCTACACAAGAATCTATGCCACCAGGTTTTGAACCAGGTCACTCTAGTAAACAAAATATTGAGGAAACCCCAAAGAGCTGCGAGGTTTCGGCACAATAATTAGAATCCCCATTGTCAAAACAGTTAAGCCCTCATGCCCTAGCTCATCTCAAAGATTACATAAAGCAAGGACATGATGCATCTCCTTCGACACCAACCACACCTGCTACCAGTACAGTAGAAAAACAACAATCTATCGAGATCGGTACTCCTATTACATCATTAACACCTCTGCAATATAGCTTCGGAAATCCTAGTTCTGAAATCATGTTTGCAAGTTATCTTACCCCAATCTTGCTCGAAGAGATGCCTCATTCGGATTTATTCTTCAGCAATAAATGCAAGGCCATCGTGAAAAGAGAATCTCATCAGAAATATGGAAAAATAACTAAAAGGCAGAGAATGATATACGACAGGAATGATCAAGATGATACAAAATTCACTAGGGAAGTTGCAGGTTCATTAGGAGCTTTTTCCACAGCTAACCAATGGTATGTGGACAATTTGACCGAACAAATTCAGCAAAAGTATCTTCTGGTAGAGAACTTGATAGCTCAAATACAGACCATAGAAAAAACTATTAGGAATGGGATGAGCCAAGAATTTGAACAAATCAGGGCTTACGATCGGCTGCAAATCCAACAGCTTCAGGCCAACCTTGAAGGAATCCATCAGAGTTCACAGGCCAACCAAGGATTGATCACTCAACGTGATGAATTGATAAGTAAATTGCAAGCCATATTATACTTGATCAAAGGTACATCAGTAGATATCTCAGCCTTCCAGACTCAAGCACTGGAATTAAATGAGAAGTTGGAGGTTGCACAGCAGGACCTTTTTCTAAATATAGATGTTATTCAAAAGTGCTACCAAGCAGTAGAGATTTCTCTAAAATACATCTACATCAAAGAAAGAGAGGTCCACTCAGCCTGGGTTAAGTTTCAAGAAGCCATTGTATTGGTACAAAAGGATATTGTCACTGATCTCCCTTTTCTCTCCCTGTCTGAACAAATAAGAGGTGATATGGCTCTTAAGGTCTGGGAGACAAATCTGGTAGAAAGAAAAATATTTTCCAAAGAAGTAAAAGAGGCTTTCCAAGAAGCATTGTTGCCATTAGACAAAGGACTAATTGATCTTTAGGGAAGATATATCACGAAAGCCCTGGGGAAAATTAATATAGAAATGAACCAGCATAACTCCATAAAGAGCAAAGAGGAAACTCTGGCAACCATTTAAAAAATGAGCCTGATCAATCTTCTCAAAATCGATAAGTGGTTAGTGAATCCAAGGTTACAATTACAGGCTACATCTAAAAAAGTGAAAAGAATCCAAGAAAGGCTACCCCAAGTAGAAAGGAAATTATACACTTTCAAGGTGAATGAAACAATCCAGCCTTCAAGACTTGTGGTGGAATTATTAGATAAATGAAACCCATGCATAGAGAATGGAAAAGAAAGAATAGTTGGAAACAAGTACTAAAATGTCACTACATTGTTGAACATAGTTGAAGGGACAAATGGAAACAAAGCTACAACAACCAGGACATTGTGTTGAATTATTAAGAAGACCAGATGATAGAGGTCTCTAGCCTAGAGGAATAAGGAAAAGAAGCGTTTATGGGGAAGAAGAAACGAATTTATTTTCACTGGGAAAACGACAAGGTAAATTTCTATCTTTGATGGTGAACAAAGATTGAATACACAATTAAGGCTTATTTTTATCTTTCAGTTGGTGACTCCACTGGAGAGAAAACTCATACTCGGTCGAAAGAATACTAGAAAAAATCTAGACGATAAGCAAACCACACCAATGTTAGATCCCAAAAAGTTGTTAAAACCAAAGGGATACCTCAAATCGATTGTTGCATCAGCAGGTAAAGTATATCAATACAAAGTTACACAAATTAATGCTAAGGTACCAATTGAGGAACCAACCCCTAAAGAGAGTTTTAAACAAGTACTCTCTACGGAGGCATCAACTAGTAAACCCGAGGCTAAGCTTGAGAGTCTGGAGGTAATTGTGCCCGAGATAAAGGTTGAGATTGACTCGATCGACACTCCTACCAGTAAGAAAAAAATATCCCTCTCGATACCCGTTGTTGTTGATACCCTGTCGATTCCATCCTTTCCCGAAGTAAAGGTTTTAGTTTCCTGAAACTCCGAAGAATATATTTTATACCATGATTCATGCCCTATCGGTTCTCCTATATATACATCTTGTAAGTCTGAGGAAACCAACCCACATTTCCCTTTTCCTCCTCTTCTAGATTTTTCATCTCCTAACGACCTTTATCCAGAACTTCCTTCACCACATCTCGAAGTAGTGGAAAGGTCGCCACTTCAGTCCCTAAATTTTTTTGAAAATCCCCTTTTTAGTTCCCAAAGTCCCTCCCCTAGACTACCAATGGTTGTTGTTGGAGGAGGTGGCGCCGGAGGTGGTGGTGCCAGAGGCGGAGGAGTAGGTGGAAAAGGTCAAGGACAAAATCCACCTCCTAGAATATTTTCCAAGGTAGCTTCCAGATACACTCCCTTGGTCCTCCCTATCCCCCTTCATGATTTGCCCGAAAATTATATGAAAAAACTACCAAAATTCATGGGAGAAGGAGATCTAACCACAACCAAAAACATAGCCTTTTTTGACCAATTTGTTGATATCCTTGGCATCAAACACGAAGATGTTTACTCAAGGTTGTTAGTACAAACCTTTGAAGGACAAGTGAGAACCTAGTTCTGAGGAATCCTGACAGGTTCTATATGGTCATATGATGATCTAGAAAATGCCTTCCTAAGACAGTGGGGAGAAAAGAAGGACCATATCTATTATTTGACTGAATTCGGGGCTTTAAGAAAAAAAAAGTATGAATCAGTTCTTGAATTTACTCATAGGTTCAAAAAACTGTACAACAAAATCCCAGTTGAAGTCAAACCCTCTCAACCTGTTGCAAAGGTAACTTTTGCAGGGGCCTTTGAACCTGACTTTTCCCTCCTCTTAAGAGAAAGAAGATCTACCACTCTAGCATGAATGCAAGACGATGCCATAGAAATTGAATCCAATATGATGGCGTTTGGGAAATTAAAAACTAAGGTTGAGACAGGAACCAAAGAACCTAGGTGTTTCAAAGAACAAGCAAGACCCTCTGGATCTGGGAAGTCCTTAGAATAAAAAATGGATGAGATGGCTAAGATAATTAAAGACTTATCAAACCAAATATCGAGGATGGAAATAGACCAAGCCAAACCTGATCCATTCGTCAGAAACCCTAACACTCAGATGCAACAAATACAGGTAAAAAATGTAGATCAAAATATCCAAGCCCTGTTTAAAACTAAAAATTTAATGCAGAGGGATGATATGAAAAATCATGAGTTAGAAGAAGACCTGAAAAATCTTAGCGACGACAATCTCGAGCCACATTTAACAAGACAAGACTATGAAAAATCTTTAGACATAGAATCCTTGTTTAATAAAGAAGAAAACATCAACAATATGGGAGAATTGGCCTATCAAGAACTCGTCGAATCAATAATGGACAAACTACAACAAAAGTATGATTTAAGGCCTAGAGAAAAAAATCCTATGAATGTTCCACCGAAGAAGATTTTGTCACGAAATAAAACAAATGAGGCAGTTGTTACTAAACCGCTAGTTGAAACACAAGACGCCCGAACAAAACCAGTTGAAACAAGAGCAACACAAACTAAAAAACCGGAAAATACAGAGGCACAAGTTTCAACCAGAGAGATCAAAAAAAAAACTGAGGGTTTCATCTTAGAAAACGAACTTAATAAAACTAAAACTCCCATGCCTCGGATTGAGCTTGCAAAAAATCCGATCTATAAAAAGAAAATTGCTAAAATGATAAATTTTTCTGATGTTGAATGTCATGTAGATGTTATTAGTCTACAAGATGAAAGACCTACGATCATGTTCCGTCCACATATCGAAAACACTAAGGAATCTATTGCTCCGTTTTATATTACACTAACTGTGCATGACCATTTACTCCACAATTGTATGTTAGATTATGGGGCCTCTCATAATTTAATGCCTAAAATTATCATGGATAAATTGGGCCTTGAAATCACTAGACCTCATCAATAATTGTACTCATTTGATTCCATAAAAATTAAGTGTCTTGGCATGATTAAAGATTTGGTAGTAAATCTTGCACAAATCACTCTAAAAATCGTCCTTATGGATGTAGTCATTGCTGATGTCCCTGCCAAGTATGACATGCTTCTATCCAGGTCTTGGGGCAACAAATTGGGAGGATCACTTCATATGGACATGACTTATGCTACAATCCCAATTTTTGGTGGACAATTGACGCGAATGTACAGAGAAACAAGACTGACGTATATGGTAAGCGACCCTCAAAATCCAAACAATTCCCCAGTCTATGTTGTTGATAAGGACTTAGGAAATTGTATATTATCGATAGACGATGATTTCGAAGAATGCACATAAGAAGAAAATAAAAAAGTGGAAAAAACAAAGAAAAGTGTAAATAGTAGAGAAGGAGTATGGAAAAAAAAATTTGATGGTGCTTCATCCTGCGAAGGAGCAGGGGCTATAGTGTTATTTGTAGCACCAAGAGATGAGTACATTATCCCCTTTTCATATAGATTACAATGGGATATTGATTATACAAATAATGTATGTGAGTATGAATCTCTAGTCTTAGGATTAGAGGCTGCCAAAAAATAAAAAATTGAACATCTAATAGTTTATGGTGATGAAGAACTTATTGTGAAACAAATAAAGCAACGGTATCAAGCTAAGCATCCAAGGCTGAGGTATATAGTAATTGTTCCTGGGATTTGATAGAGAATTTCTTCTCATCCTTTAATATTCACTCTATTCCCAGAATGGAAAATCAACAAGAAGACTCTTTATCCAAAGTTGTTGCAACCTTTGTACCACCTACTTTCCCGAAACTGAAATATCACATCGAAATGAGACACAAGCCTTTGATCATGAACAATTTTCAGCATTGGAAAGTCTTTGGAGACAACGAACAAATTAAATAGTTCCTTGAAATGGTCGAGGATTTCTCTTAGACTCGCATAGATCAGGAAAACCAGAACGATCCTATCTGGGTCATGCAGGAAGGTGAAGACCTAGAAAAGTTCCAAGATAAGATCGCAAATCACCGCATTCTTGTGCTTAAGAACAATTAGATGCCCATAGGTTTGATCCCCTTAGAGATATTATTTGACCATGATGACAGATCTTTAAAATATACCTTACGACCTCAACCCGAAGAGGTTGAAGACTATAATATAGGAACTGTGGAAAATCCTAAACTGGTCAAGATATCTAAATACCTTCCAGCCCAAATGAAGAGTAAGTACGCCGATTTTCTTAGACAATATAAAGACGGCTTTGTGTGGTCCTATGATGATCTAAAAACTTACAATACCTCTGTAATTGAACATAAGATTCCTTTGAAGCATGGTATCAAACCTTTCAGGTAGAAGCTTAGACAAATAAATCATATCCTCCTACCAGTGATAGAAAGGGAAGTCAAGAAGCTTCTCGACGCAAAGATTATCGTTCCACTTAGGTATTCTGAATGGGTAGAAAATTTGGTACCCGTCAAGAAGAAAAATGGAGAAATAAGGCTTTGTGTAGATTTTAGAAATTTAAATCGGTCATCCCTCAAAGACAACTACCCACTACCAAAAATGGATCATGTCCTAGAAAAAGTAGTTGGAGCTAACAAATTGTCCATGATTGATGGTTTTTCAGGATACAATCAAATCTTTGTCCATGAAGAAGACAAAGAAAAGACTGTGTTTACCACTCTGTGGGGAACTTTCATGTACGATAAAATGCCATTCGGTTTGATGAACGCAGGGGATAATTTCCAGAGAGTGATGGATATAGATTTCATCCGTGAGAGAGACAATTTTCTTATTATTTACTTAGATGATCTAACAATATTTTCCAAATATGATGCAGAACATCTGGTACACCTCAAACAAACTTTTGAGAAATGCAGAAAATCCGGTTTGTCTCTTAATCCTAAGAGGTCTCGCTTCGCTATGAAAGAAGGTAATATATTGGGTCATATAGTGTCAAAATAAGGAATCAAGGTCGACCCTAAGAAAATCGAGGCTATAGACACGATTAATATTCCTAGGAACAGAAAAGAAATTCAATCTGTTTTAGGAAAGATCAACTTTTTGAGAAGATTCATTCCCAATTTTGGTAAATAATTAAATTGATTACAGATATGTTGAAGAAAGAAAATGAAGTGAAATGGACTACAGAAGCTAAAGCATCATTCGAGCGAGTCAAGAAAGTTATAGGCGAAGCACCAGTGTTAGCCAGTCTAGACTATACTAATGAATTCTTGATCTTCTCTTTCGCTTCTGAACATACTATCACAGCGGTGCTCCTACAAAAGAACGAAGAAGGTTTTGAGCAGCCAATAGCCTTTTTCAGTAAAAGTCTCAGGGATGGAGAATTAAAATATGATATACTTGAAAAACAAGCTTACGCAATGGTGAAATCTCTCAAAGCTTTCAGGACATATGTGTTGTCAAAGACATCTTTGTCCAACCAGACAGTAATGGAAAGAGAGGTTGGTGGTTGGCTAAAATTAAGGAGTTCGATCTAGAAGTGAAACCAACCAAGCTAGTCAAAGGTCAAGGCCTGGAAAAATTGTTAGCTAAATCAAATTTCAGGGCGCTCGGGATAAATCACCTGGAATCACACGGGTATTTCCCAGAAATAGATGAGATTGATGATCAAATGCCTATGATTCAGATTGAAATTATTTTTTCTTCATATGCTTGGTATTGCGACATTATTTCATACCTCCTTACCCTTCAGTGCCTAAATGACATGACTCTGTCCAAAGCGAGAACTTTGAAGCTACATGCAGTTAAATATTGCATTATTGATGGCCAGTTGTACTAGAAAGATCCCCTAGGTTTCTTGTTGTGTTTCTTAACATAACCTGAAACATAAGGAGTCATAAATGAATTTCATGAAGGAGTGTGTGGAGGACATCACGCCTCGAGGGAAATAACCTACAAGATTTTAAGAGCTAGATATTATTGGCCAAAATTATTTACTGAGGTGAATGCCAAGGTCAGAACCTTCCATTCTTGCCAACTATTCTCTGGAAAGAAAAATATCCCCGCACTACCTTTAATCTCGGTCAAAGAAGAAGATCCCTTTCAACAATGGGGTATGGATTTCATCGGAGAAATCCATCCGTAGTTAAGCACCCAACATAAATGGATTTTAACTGCTACTGATTACTTCACGAAGTGGGTCGAAGCCATTCCAACTCAGAATGTTATGGATTCGGTGGTAATAAACTTCTTGGAAGAGAACATCCTATCGAGATTTGGTTGTCCACAAAAAATAGTCACTAATAATGCCCAAGATTTTAAATCTATGGCAATGATCAATTTCTCCCAAAAATACAACATTGTGTTAGGATATTCTACAACCTATTATGCTCATGGGAATGGGTTGGTCGAATCGTCCAAAAAAAGACTAATGACTATAATCAAAAAAGTGTTAACAGAAAATAAGAAGGCTTGGCACGTTCACTTGAAATACGCCTTATGGGAAATCGAATCGGCACCAAGAAATCAATAGATATGTCCCCTTTTAAAATGGTTTATGGTACTGACATTGTCCTTCCTATCAATCTTGCTCTTCTTGTGATGAAGCTCTGGAAAGACAAAAATGAAGAGACAAATGACGTTACAAGAAGGATAAATCAAATAATCGAAGTCCAGCAAAATAGGGCTGAAGTAGATGACAAACTTCAGAAGTACCAAGATAATATGAAGGCCCTTTCCAATAAAAAGGATAAATACATGGAGTTTCTTCTCGGCGACCTAGTTTTAAAGTGGGATGCCAGAAAAGAGGATGTGGGAAAACATGGCAAGTTCGGCCATCTCCGGTTCAGACCATTCAGGATTGCAGCTACTGAAGGAAAAAAAATCATTCTTACTGGAAAATATCGACAGAAAAACTCTTGACGCCCCTATCAACGGGTGTTACCTAAAACATTTTATGTAATAATCATATTTCACATTCCCATTGTATATATTGTTTTTGGTTTCCATGTTTCGGTTTGAAATTTTATTCTTTTTTTTGTAAATTATCCAAATTTTACTTTTACTGTAAATAAGACAGGTTTACTCGATATCATAAAAGAAAAATATAAAATATTTGTACAGCATATATTTTTCGTTTCTGTGGAATTTTCTGACGTTTCCCATGTTTTGTTCTCGTGCAGAATACTTACTGTCAGTTGAGAGATAAGGATGTATCCGAATATTTTCTTTCTCTCAACACAGGTGATAAATTAATGATTTACTTGGCTGAAAATATAAAGGAAATGTGAGGTATGAAATCCTACCCCACTAGTCCAAGCTAAAATTTCAAAGAAGTCTTATTGAATGTAAAGGGGGTTTCACTCATATGGATATTGTCACATGATCAAATGTCAGAGAAGTATGAAATTACAGCTTAATTCCGAAGCCTTCTCTGAATAAAATAAAAATGAAATAAAAAGAAAAAGAAAGTAAGAATAAAAAGACTTGAAAGGAAGTTCGAGAATCAATAAACAAACTTGTGTGGGAATGAGATTATTTTACGTCATACCCTCTGAGTCTTCATTATGTTTTATTTCTCCTATCTCCGAGCTTTTATTCTCTTATGATTTTCACTACCTTTCCTTAGTCTTCATAGAAAGAAAGAATTTCACCTTGACTCTGAAAACTTAAAAATCATACCTTCAAAACGAGATTAGGTGAAAATGTTTATGTTCCTCTGATTTTAACTGAAATAAAGTATGTCTAAGCTAATCCTAATAACTTTATCTCTTCTATCATATTTTTAACTGATTAATTCGCTCAAGGTCAATCCCTGAAAAATCAAAATTTCCACAAAACCTTCCCTATATGCGACGATGTATTGAAGATCGAGAGAGAATTAGTCCAGAGTACAATAAAATAATTGTTGACAGACCTTCGTTGTTAAATTTTATACAGATATCATCCCTTGTATGATATATACAAATTGATTGCCCCCACTTCAAAAATATTAAAATATAAGACAGATGGTGAAAGGAAATTCATAATCTGATTGCCCCCATCTAGTCTAAGACAAATGGTGAAAGGAAATTCGTAATTCGATTGCCCCCATTTTGTCTTATAAGAGATGATGAAAGGAAATTAATGTAATGATTTCCCTCATCTCAATAAAATGAAAAAGTGTTAATTGAAGTGGTGAAAGGAAATTCAATGGGAGATGTAGATAACTTCACCGGGGTATTGAATAGGCTCGCTGGAAGTGAAGCAATATCTATGATATATGTAAGGTTTCCATACACATATATAACATACTCTGGTATCTAGTTCTCTTTCCGGTAATATTTACATTCTAAACGAACAAGGGATTCCCTAAATAAATTGTTAAATTTACTTAACCTTGATGCGAACGAAATCGACCAAAATCTGATATTTCAGTTAAAGTTATTTTGATAATCTTAAGCAAATCCAAACTCAGTTTTAAGAAAGAGAAATTTTAAACAGCCTAACTTGAGAGAAATAATCCGGGGTGTTTTGAAGGTTTTCCGAGATTCGGTTGAAGTTCAATTTTTCTTTGTATAATTAATCCCTAAAAGTGTTTCCTAGAAATGCAATAATGACTCTATTTGCCCAATAAAGGCACTCAGTCTATTGTTCTTCCGTGTCTCGTAGGGAGACACGATCCCCAGATGGAGCCTATGTTGGAACACATATAATTTTGAACTTTGAGCTTTATATTCTTCATCTCATGAAAATATAATATTTCCCAAATTTGTAACTTAGAAAATAATTTTCGCATTTTAAATCAAATTCGTTTCTTGTTAATTAGAAATAAAACACACACGATGTCCATCATTGATGAGTTTTCTCGTTTGATCGAATGATCCAAATAGCCCCTCGAGTTTTGGAGCCGCCTTTTTTAAAGAAGTAAATCTACAATAGTCGTTTCAGAGCTCCGTGCTTCGGATGTTGCAATGAGTCCTAACAATAAAAACCCTGAAGCTCCTAAACTCAAAAGCGCCCACTCATCGCTTTTCCTAAACCTTAAAAGACACGAATCATAGGACACGTGTATATTTTGAGTCTTCCCTGAGTTGACACGTGGCACCCATTTCTAACATTTGTGTCTAAAGAAACATACAATTCCAAGTAACACGTGGCACCTCCCTTTTTCGACACAACAGCGAGAATGACATCATCTATGACACGTCACTATGGGAGATGATCCTTCATGAATATAACAAATAAATAATTCATAAATCCTTGAAGCACCAAAACACCAAAGTATTAAACTTTGGATTAATTAAGTTAATCATGGTCAAGAGATAATTAATGACTTCTCACTTCTGGGTTCGGGCGTTTACCCGTCATCGTATCCTAAAATATCCAAAGTTAGAATTTTCGAAACACTTAAAGTTAAACGTGATTAATTAATATTTTAAAATCGATTATCTCAAGATTAACCTTTCGCGGATTCGGGATTCGGGAAGTTCTGACTCTGTCTCATCTAAAACTCCCAAACACGAACTGTCGAATATCAATGGCATTTATGAATAATTAACAGTAATGATTCAAAGGAAAATTCCAGATCGCCGGGTAGGAATTTCCATTAAGGTTAATCAATTTTTCGTCAATGAATGTTATACAAAAATCAATGTATCTGATTTGAATAAAGGCACTTGGATTTTGAATTCATTTTCACCTTTTGCAAAGTAGAAAGTTTTATCTGATTTAGAAGCTCACGCAATTCCTCTGCAACAGGTAACCTCGTTCTGTTCTCTTGATAATCATGGCACCACGGAAAATGATGAAGAAGCCTGTTGCGGTTGGCGAGGGTTCAAATCCAAATGCAGATGTTCTGTCGGACACCACACCGTGAGCCATAGACACTGTTAAATCTTGGACGCAAGTGTTCGAGGTTCTGGAACATGAGATCATAAACTATCCAAAATATTTTGGTGATGAAGAAGATGATACTCATGCAACTAAACTCATATATATAGCCCAGTCAGAGCTACACAAGATAGTTGCATGGTCAAGACTCATGCAGTATAATGACATGATATGTTGGGCCTTGGAAAACATTGACGGTCAAACCAGGAGCATCATCAACCATCAAAAGGTTGTCGTTGGTTCTTTCTGAATGGAACACCTCCAAGTAATGTATAAGCTATCTCCCAATCCTAAATATAATTACAATGTTGCATTTATGTTGGAGTTTGAGAAAAAGGAATGCATACAATACGACAAGAGTTATCCAGATATAATCAGGTCTTGGTGGGGGCACCCAAAGAAGTTCAGGGTCAACGCTCATGGTATGTATTCCACAACGTCGTTGGACGTTCACATGATTTACGTAGCCATGATGCTTTGTAGATTGTTCGGAAAGAACACTCCTACTCATTGCCCGGTGGAATGGGTATCTATCATGCATGAGGTGGCTGAGGGCTACACTTTTAATTGGGCCAAAATATTGTCAGATAACTTGGCCAAAGAAATTACTGAATACAAAATGGAGAAATCAAAGGGGTAGCCCACCCCTTTCTATATGTCTATGTATTTCATGGATTCTATCTGTTTCATGACCCCTTTCCCATTGATGAATTGGAGCTGGACCCCGACTAGTACAAAGCCTATTCACTTCTACCATTCCAAGTTGTGGGAGGAAAAATCCAAAGATTTATTTTACGAAATATGTCACAATGTAGTGGTGCATGTTCATATCGCCCTATATGGTCACCCACCTCCTCGAATTTAAGACAGGATTATGGGAAATCTGGGAAAACTAGTATATTGGTTCATTGAAGAAAACTTCTCTTATATCAGGGTTTTTGGATGCTCAGTTCCTCCCCATTCTCTCCCGCAATTTTTACCAAATCGACTAGTGTGCAGGGAAGTATCTTACCAGACAGTAATGGGAGGCATCAGCAAGGAGATGAATGAAGCATAGAAAAAGGTATGGCCGACTTTCCCTATCTAGGTTGGCATGTTTTCACTATTAGATTTTGGTCACTCTAGAGTGGAGGTTACATCTTTGGAAGATGTCAAATTGGTTGACATTGAATTCAAAATTCACGACCCACACAAGATTGTGGAGAACCACCTGGCCCAATTCAACTTGAAAATATATGTGCATGAAAACTCCCCATATGACAAAATATTCAGGGGAGTTAGGTATTATGAGGAGGTATAGGACAGATTCCAAACCCTGTCCCCAGATCAACAGGCTAGTTTCCTCAGTTTCCAGAAACACAGGAGAAACAGTTTGCCAAAAGTACTACAAGGAGAGTCGATATTCGCTCCTCCTGCATAGGAATCTATGCCTCCAGGTTTTGAACTAGGGCACTCTAGTAAACAAAATATTGAGGAAACCCTGAAGAGCTTTGAGGTTTTGGCACAAGAATTAGAAGCCTCATTGTCATAATAGCTAAGCCCCCAAGCCATAGATCATCTCAAATCCTACATAAAGCAAGGACATGATGCATATACTTCGACACTAGCCACACCTGCTACCAATACAGTAGAACAACAACAGTCTACCAAGATCGGTACTCCTATTACATCATTAACACCTCTGCAATCTAGCTTCGGAAATCCTAGTTTCGAAATCATTTTTTCAAGTGATCTTACCCTAATCTTTCCTGAAGAGATGACTCCTTCGGATTTCTTCTTCAACAAGAAACGCAAGGCCATCATGAAGTGAGAATCTCATCAAAAATATGGAAAAAAAAACTAAAAGGTAGAGAATGATATACGACGAGAATGATCGAGATGGTATAGAATTCCCTAGGGAAGTTGCAGGTTCATTAAGAGCTTTTTCCACAACTAATCAATGGTCTGTGGACAATTTGGTTGAAAAACTTCGACAAAAGTGTCTTCTGGTAGAGCACTTGCAAGCTGAAATACAGGCCATGGAACAAACTATTAGGAACAGGATGAGCCAAGACTTTGAACAAATCAGGGCTTATGATAGACTGCAAATCCAACAGCTTCAGGCCAACCTTGAATGACTCCATTAGAGTTCACATGCCAACCAAGGGTTGATCACTCAACGTGATGAATTGATAAGGCAATTGCAAGCAATATTAGACTTGAACGAAGGTACATCGGTAGATATCTCAGCCTTCCATACTCAAGCACTGGAAGTAAATGAGAAGTCGTAGGTTGCACAACAGGACCTTTTTATAAAGATAGATGTTATTCAAAAGTGCTACCAAGCAGTAGAGATTTCTCTGAAAAACATCTACATCAAAGAAAGAGAGGCCCGCTCATCCTGGGTTAAGTTTCAAGAACCCATTGTATTGCTACAGAAGGATATTGTCCCTGATCTTCCTTTACTCTCCCTGTCTGAACAAATAAGAGGTGATATGGCTCTTGAGGTCTAGGAGACGAATCTGGTAGAAAGAAAAATATTTGCCAGAGAAGTAAAAGAGGCTTTCCTAGAAACGTTGTTGACATTAAACAAAGGATGTTAAGCCCTAATATTGTCTCATTACCCATTAATTGGGGCATTTTATATTAGTAATGTTATTTTATTTATGTCGGCTTTAGGCCATTAGTTGTAATTATACCTCCTAGTCTCCTTTATATACCAAGGAGACATTTTCATTTTGAATCATCTTGTACTTGAACATTTAAGTGGGGTAAAAGGAGGTT